>JAWWEN010035002.1:3029-14431 GCA_035582955.1 Sycophila texana | reverse complement strand
TGGGAAATTATAGATACAAATGGCATTTTTGAGTTTAAAATTAAAAGCCAACATAGAATTGTAGTGTTCGATGAAACGTTTCAGAATATTCCAGGTTTGTAGTCCTTCGATGAAAGGTTTTTGCTCAAATTTCAATTTTTACTACTTTTTAACGTATAATTCTGCAGAAATTGATTAAAATAAACTGAAAATTTTTAGTTTTCTTTATTTTTATATTACTTACACATATTTAGATTTCTGTAAGCATAAATTGTAAATTAGATAATTTAAAAAATAGTAAAAAAAAGTACATTTTTTGACAATTTTTCATTGTACTCTACCCTTAACAAAGCGTTTATTGTTTTTTTTTTTAATTTACATCTGACGAGAGAAAAGCGCGCTGAATTACATGTATACTAATTATTTAAAAAATTAAGGTCAGTAAACAAATATTCTTTTGTTCTCAATTTGAGCACTCTGCTGGACGACTTAATTTAGCAACAAAATTTTTTATAAATCTTTCATTTTAGCTCTGATAAAAGCACTCTAACTAATAACTGAATGTCGTTAATTAATTTATTAATAATTGTATATTTAACTGCTTCACATTTTTTTCTCCTACATTATACAATATCTGCAAACGTTCGAATCTTCTACCATCAAAATAAAAATATTTTATAAAAATGGGGGGGGGGGCGTAAACATTTAATTTATTATGAACGTTACAACGTTCTTTATTGTAAACAATTAAAACTAACACTTTTACAAAAACATAAACTTTAATAAATTTATTACAAGCAAGAATCACGTTGACAGAAACGTGATCACAACTAACTAAGTGACTAAGCTATCAATTGACGCGTTCGGATTGCACAAATGGAACATCAAGAGTACAATAAAATAAGATTTGTAAATACCGCCTCGATTTACAATCTAAAAAAGTATCCTATACTACTCTAAATTATCACCATCGGCTTTACCCTATGCGCATAGTAAGCAGCCCCGCCGAGCCTATAATGTAATGTCCCGCAGGTGCAGACGAATTGACCCCCGCGGGGGAAAAAAAATGAGAGGCGCGCATTCTTTCGCTCGCTCGTGGGCACGCAATTCGATATATAAAACCGAACTCAGCTGAGATATTGAGTAAACAATGCGGAGCTTCTTGGGCTTCTGTTTATGCGTAATTTACGCAATGTATACTCAGCGGAGCGCGCGCACCGCACTTGGACGCTCGTAAATCCCGAAGCGCCGAGTGCATTCACAAGTTTCCAGCTCCGGAAAAGCTCCTTACGTATATAGCCGGGCACTCGACTTTCGCCTCCTCGAATTTCGCCGGGCAGCCTGCCTATTCCAGTCGCGTCCTTGCCGATCGCACGGGCACTCGGTTACGGCATACGGAACGAGACTCCTGCAATGTCCACTGAAATCCCCGGCTAAATTCACCTGCGGACGGACAGACGGGGCTCTTATGCTAATTTATTAAATTACTGGGACGGAAAGAAACTTGCGGGATTCGAAGGAGAGGCGCTGAAGGATGACGTATGCGTTTATTCGAGTGGATGCAGTTAAAAAAGCCTCCTCGAGTGGAGAATTCATTCATCTGTCTAAGTCGGAAAAATGTGAAATTCACTTTCTAAGGATCGGTACTCCTCTGGGTTCTAATGGTTTGTCTTTCTTCATATTTTGGCATGGAAAATCAGTGCTCGTCGTAGGCTTGAATGGAAAACCAACGAGGATATGGCCAGTAGGTTTATATATACTTCTTTGTAGGAATGAAAAATAAAAAAAAATTATAATTAGGTGGTCTGGTAGGATTTTTATAGTTAGAAAGTGTGAATTGTAACTTTTTTTTTACGTGATAATAGTCGTTCACTTGTTTGAGGGGATCCGCTTCCTTTAAAAAGACGGATAAAAAAATATCTAAAACAAAAAAGAATTAATACACTAATTAATGTAATTTAACATCAATCCCTTATATTAAAATGCATTGCGATTATGATCGAATTGAATGAAGTCGAATTATCGCATTATCGAAACTGAAGGGTGTGAAAGTAGTAGCAATTAAGCGTTTTCTTTTTTGTTTTTGTCGTCTCCGAACTAAAATAATCAGCGCGCGAAGCGCGCGTATGTGAATTCTAGTGATATAATAATCTAAATTGTAGTTATGTATCAAATTTATGATAAAATGAGCCGAGGAAGAGTTTATAAAACTATTTTATTTCAAGTAATATGTAACTTTTGAAATTTTGGCATTGGAGCAACCTGCAGTTCAAACGAATGTGTAGATTTTGGTAGGATTAGGCTTTAATTGTTAGCAATTAAAATAATTCATAAGAGTTTATAAACTACTTAAAATACCTTTGCTTGAATTTCAAAATTCTCAAAGCTTCAAATAAAAAATTCACGATCCGGAAGTCTGATAGAAGTTAGGATAAGTGTGAACAGTGACATTTTATGTGATAAGTCATTCGCATCTTTAAAATGAAATATAAAATTGAATTACTTTTCGTACGTAGTATGTTACTGTATTCACATTTTCAGATTTACTTGGGTAAAACGAATATTCCTGTGGAACACTTTCAAATTTAAAAAAAAAAAAAAAATGCTAGGCTATAGAGACTAATTGCTTTCGCCTTTCGTGGTCATTTATCGGTACGCTCGATGTTAAATGATTCTTTTCCACGAATAGTGAATAGAATAGAATAAAAGAAGAATAAGTTTTAAAGTTTTTTAAAGGATCCTACTCATAAAATATACTATTCGATTTTAATTTTCTTGCTGATTTTCTATATTCTATTATATTTTTAATTGATATTTCATTACATAAGGGTTCTTCGCCCCTCTAATAATTACTTATTTATTTATTTATTTGTTAGTCCTAAATCGGCAAACATTTTTTTTTTTAAATAATGTAACTAAATACAAAATATAAAGAATATATTACGTATCAATAACTATAAAATTAAAAAATCTATAGAATCACTATAGAAAGTAAAATAATTTTTTAAGTGAGCGCACCGCAAACTTAGCTTTATCATAAATAAATAAATAAATAAATAAACTCATTTATCCATTCATTATTAAATAAAACAAAAGAAAGAAAAGAACATTCAAATGTTTGTGCTTAAAATCATTCGGACGATGTAACGTCTTTTGAAACGAATAAATAAATCATCGTTGGGCGAACACTTGCTCCATTACTTATTAATATGTTACTGCTATGCGTTTCGCAATTTTTTAATATTTTCAAAACGTTCCGCAACAATTTATTTTGGTCGAGCGCCCGTCTGGTTTTCCCCCAATTTGAATTTTGATTTCGATAAGTGCGATTACGCGTCGGAAGATGTGGAAGATATACGAAGAGAAGGCGGAAGCAGAGGGAGGTGATTTTAAAAGTGCCAATTGTGTCGAAAGGCGCGTAAAACTATGCGAGCGGGCCATCTCCGAGGGTACGGCTTTCGCTCGGGCCCCCCGCGCGCTCTCGTAACCGGATACTAAAAATTAACGAATTTGCGTGAGCGCGAGTCGAGATTTTTTATGCATGCCGTTGCAATTGGATAAAAAAGTGAAAAAATCCATAAATTGTATCCGTCTGGTAGATTATTGAAAATTAATCGACTATATATATTTATTTTCAGCCTAGCGGGACGAAAGTACCACTTTCGCTTCCGCTCCCGCTTTGCAAATTATGTATTTTCGGCCTCGCTAGGCAGAAAAATACAATACGCTACACGGGAAGTAAAAAAGAATGCCTCAAATCGTACGTTTGTCACCCTCGCCTTCGGCTCGGGTGCCAATTTACGTGCGATCTGAGACCATTCTTGTTTTACCTCCCTTGTTGCGTAATATACTATTTTTTTTTTTTCAATTTAAAATGATTATTAAAAAATATATTGTTGCTTAAAATATTTTTTTTTAACGTGCTGTTTGACACCCATAATATTTTTTCGAATGTTTTTTACGAAAAAAATGACAATGTTGTCTATAGAGGCAACTAACATATAGTAGTATATATAGTTATAATAATATTAATAAAGTAAAGAACGAAGTTATTGGAACAGTTAATTATTAACGTGAACAACAAAAGGAATTCTTGTGAACAAAATTTGAATGCTATTTAGAAAAAATTTTGTTAAATATATTTACTTAAAAATAATCTATTTTCTATTTTCTGGGTATTATTTTTAACCATTGATTTCTCAACAAATTGTTCTAAACGATAAAACTGTTTTAAAATTGTTCGTCTGTCGCATTAATTAAAAAAAATCGAATTTCCTAAACATTTGTTATATGACTTTATCTTCAACTTTATTCTCAACATTAATTTCAACATTTTCCGGAACAACGTTGTAAATCTTGATTCTTGGCATTGATTTTCAATGCTAATAATTTTTAACGTTAAAAATCAAGGCTTAAATGAAATCTTTAAGAAATGTTGAAATTAGTGTTGAATATCAATTTTAAAAATCAACGTTTAGAACGAATTTCTGGAAAATGTTGATAAAAACGTTGGAAATCAATCTAAATCGTGACTCTATCAACGTCAACGTTGATTTACAATCAATTCTTGTTATCAAAAATAAAATTCATAAAAAACTGTGTTTTATAATGAATTAAAATCATTAGTATTGTTCAAGTTAATCTAATTTTCGTACTAACTATGTTTCCACTGTACATACATCTACATCCATCTATGCTCGTGATGTCAAACGGTAATTTCAACATGGCATATATCTTTATAAATGCACTTTTAATTGAAAAAAGAAAAAAATACGTCAATTATTTTTCAATAATCCATGTCAAACACAGTCAATTAAATTAGAAAAAAAAAATTTGTTCGTACCCAATAAGAAAGTACTCTGCAGAGATACATTCGATAGAACCGACGATCGATCGAGAAATAAATCGATAGAAGCAACTGCACGCCCGACCAATAAATCAACCAATTAAAAAAGAATCTACAGCGAATAGAACAAGAAAAAAATAAAAAAAGCGGAGAAAAAGAAGCAGTCAGTTTATTGTATCAACCCTTCCTCGTAAAAAAGGCGGCGCGCAAGAATAATTCGCAGGCAATTTATATCTCTCCGCGGCGAGGAAGAGGGAGTTAATGAATAATTCATGAGCGTCTGGAAACATCCTTAGTTAGTATACTAGTAGTAGCGAAATCACGAGGTGTTTACACGGTAGTTCTCTTCCCGCTCCATATGAGCGCACATAATTTCATAACTGCAGCGGCGAGTTATGTGAGTCAACTGGGTCAGAGAGGAGCTATCCTTTCTCCTTCGCCGGGTACACGCAGCTCTACAAGTGTAGAATATTGGCGAATTCGCGGCTCGTAATGCGGGCTTTTCGAAAGGTCGTTCCATCCGCGCCGTTAAGGAAGTCGGCGCGCGGCATGATACGCGTATACAGGACTAAATAAAAATTTAACAAACAAAAAAAAAAAAGGAGAATAAGAAAAAAACGCACGAGGCTATAGTGAAAGTAAGCCGCGCAATTTCTCAGCTACATTTACCGGGGAGAGGTTGCCGAAATATAATTTCGATCGGCATAGTTTTTTTTTTTTTTTTTGCCTTCGTCTCAGCGATATCGGGAGCTCCGCACGCTATCGAATTGCCGCGGCGGCTACCTGCAGTGTGTAAGTGTAACAGAAACAGAATGTGGCCTTGTCCCTCGGCGAAGGAGCAACCGCAACGGCAATCCGATTGAGTCGTGTCGTATTACTACTATTAATACTACTACTGCTGCTAATACTTCTAGTACTATTACTACTACTACTACTATAGTGCTACTACTACTGTTACTACTACTACTATTAGTACTACTATTATACTGTTACTACTACTGATACTACTACTACTACTACTACTAGTACTACTAGTACTACTACTAGTACTACTACTACTACTACTAGTACTATTACTACTACTGTTACTACTACACTACTATTACTACTATTTTCTTTTAAGATCAAACGTATAAACCATGAAGTTACAAAATAAAAGTAAATTTTGTAATTTATTAATTAATTATTTAAATTTTTACATTGATTTTAAGTAGATTATGTTAATATGTGAAAGTTTACTATTGTCTCTAATGACTCTAATGAAAACAATATAAATAACTATCACAGATCTACGGAAAAAAACATACTTGACTTAAATTCATAAACAAGTGATAAAATTCTAACTTGAAGGGGTCTTGAATATAATACTATTAATTAAGGGGGCCTTATACCATAGATTTAAAATTAAAAAAGTCCAAAAGAATAATAAACCTACAATAATTAGAATTTTTTAAATTAAATGCTATAAATATGTACATCATACTTAATAGATAAATCCAAGAAAAAAGTAGCTAAACCCATTTTTTAAAGCATTTTTCACAGATTTCTTTTTATAAATTTGTAGTACAATATAAACAATTTGTTTGTCTATAATAAAATAGAACTTTTATCGAAATTCTGCAATGTGTAATCTTTGCTATTAGAGACGGCAATAAATAAGTGTTATTGACATTTCAAATAATCTTTTTTTTTTAAAGAAAATCTTAACTTTTTTAAAAAGACTTCTTTAAAATATAAAAACGAGGTCCTTACATAGACTTCTACCAAAATATGCCTATACGTATGTAATGTCATTAATCCGGTGCTATTTCAAATTCTAATACCATAAATTTTACCAAAATAATAAATCATATTCTATACACGAGTTACGTGGACTTTAGCGTATTATTTACGATTGATAAATTCTTTACATTTATTCACTTATTTATTTATTCAAAAGTGAGGCTTATTAATGTCCCTTCAATTGTTCAAAAGTTTTGCAATATTTTCTTACTAGTTAATATGTAATTATGTTTAATTATTCACTTCACGCAATAAATAACTATATTCCTAACATACCAAATAATCTTTTTTCTACCAAAAATCTTAACATTTTTAAAAACAATATGCCCTTTTACCTATGCCCCCATTAAAATTTGCCCACCACCGCAAATTCGTTAATCCGGTCCCGCCACCTACTATCAGCACTACTACTACTACTACTAGAGTTCCTATAGCTACAAACGGATTGCGTGAAAAGTAAAGCGCGGCGCCGAGCGCCTACACTTTCTCGCGTGCCGGCAAAACGATTAGTTCGCTCTCGGGGCCCGCGTTAATTGAGCCGCGCTGGCCGCTTCTATTTCTATAGCTATGGCGCACGGTCGCAGCGCGCTTTATCCGCGCGGAGAATACGACCGGGCACATTCTTACAAAATCAACGCAATTTCGTAAATTGCTCTACGCTTCGGATGGAAGGACACGAAATCACGGAATGTGCCTTAAGAGCCCGCGCGAGCTTAAGAGGCGCAATTTTAAGCGAAACCTTCCTTTTTTTCTTATTAATTGCTTTAATCGTCCTTTTATTCAAATGTCCCGCACTTCGCGCGCTCGTCCCCGCTCATTTTATGAAATTTCGTCATTTAACTCCGGCCAGGGCACTGCGCGTCCTCGTTCAATTAGATCACTGCGCGCATCAATTATTCGATTAAATCAACGCTAAGCTCTAGGCTTAAATTGGGATAGAAGGATTGAGCAAGGTTTATATACTCATATTTCTTTGTTAAGTTAAACATCTTCTTCCGATCCTTTCGATAATTGTTATATTGTACACTTTGGGTCAGTGTGTCTTAATATATCCTATGGTACGCGCAGTTTTCGTAACTTTCTTCTTTTTCTTTCAACAATTAATACTGTAATAATCGATGGAAAACCGTTTTGATGTAAAAATTAATCTAATATAGAAATATCTATGCATCTTTTAGTAATAATCCGTAACGTAACTTTTACTTTTGATTACGGATGACGTGTATTCGAAATTAATATCATTATTACGCCAAAAAATGCTTAGAAAACTTTAAAGAGCAGTTGTGACGTAAAAATGATTCTTGTTAATTTAAAAACAAATTACTGAATCTCTTTTCTTTTGTATTTATCTTTTATCTGCCTGTCTGCGGTCTTTACGTCATTATCACGCGTCGATCCATCTGATTTTATAAATAGGACAGAGACAGACGACTAACCACGCGGTCAAACTAAAACGAATCAAATTAAGAATAGCTAGAAATTAAAGATAAGAGACCGCTACCAATTTTCAATAAATTTTTAACTTATTGTTAAAATATTTTGAATAAGATTGGATTTATTATTACAAGTTCAATTTCTTTGAATGAGATTGTTGTAATAGTTTTTATGTTTTTATAGTTTATTCAGTGTAAACAAAATAAACAAGTTTTAAATTTTTTAATTGTAGTGTAATATAATTTTCTATCTAGTTATTTAATAATATGAGAAAAGTATTAAGTAAAATATGCACAATTCTAAGTATGATAGAAAAAGTTTGGATATTATAATATATACATCGTAACTTTTGTAACCAACCTGTGATTCACATCTAACTTTTTCAGTACATGCTACTCTCTGGGAAGTATCGATATATCAATTTGCATTGCGTGGTGTTAAGAGTAGAGAAACGAAGATATTTAAAAAAATATAAATTTAAAATAAATATAAAAAAAATCGTCAAATTATTTTTTATGACTCATTATTCTATCAAATAAAACATTTAATTTCGTCACATAAATTCAGCAAAATTTTTTTTTTCAAATATAATTTTTATATTAAACAATACTTTAAAATAATTTTAAAAAACTTTCAATATTTTTTCTAAAAAAATTGCTAAAGCAGGTCCCCTTTTAAAGAAGAAATAAATATATGTATAGATATATATTTATTTATTTCTTCTCTAAAGGGGGGCCTCTTATGTATAACAAAAGTTGCACAACGTACTCATATTTTATTCTTAATTAAACGTACGCTTCCGACTCTTTCTACAATTTACTATAAATGTTACACTTATTGCTGCAACATATTTATATGCCTTGTAATTAAAGCTGATAATTATAACTACTAATATCGATAATTATAACTACTTCGACAGTTCGGCGGTCGAGTGTCCTCGGCCATAAACCCTCACATTGCTCATTTGAATTTTAACATCTATCATACTTAAGCCCCATCAAGAGGCATCCTATGCGTATAAAAACGTAACACCATTAAGCGCCTAGTAGTATATAAAAATCACGCGGAACGTGGAATGCGGAATGAATGGACGGTTTTAAATTTCATTTTTCCCGCGCAACTTTCGCTTTGCAGATTCGTCTTACTCACGCTCCACGCCATAATAATAAGACATCATTTTGGGAGAAGCGATTTCACCTTGCTGCAGCTTTTTTTTTTCATCGAGTCCATTTGATTTATTTTATTGCTGCATAAAATTATTAACAATGATATTCGCGGATTTTTACGACCCCCGACGGTATACTCGCGTTTTATTTCTTAGAGGAAGTAGCAATGGAGTTTAGTGTTGATTTTATTTCCGAATATAGTCGAGCAAACGGTTAATGAAAAATAAAAAAAAAAAATGATACCCGTGCAAACAGTGTACTTAATAGGCGACTGTACGGAAAAAATAGGAGCTTCAAGCGCATCTTTCGTTTCTCCACATTAATTAAGAGAATGGAAAAGGCTCGGATGTTTGTATTCTACCGTGCCATTATTAGTGTAATTAAATTCGTGCCCAATTTCGCTCGTCGGGCTGATTTTCCTTGTCACCGCGAGGAACTCGCGTTATATATATGTATATTTATTTGCTTCTTTATTTATTTATGTATATTTATTTATGAATATTTTTTATATATTAGTTCATTTATTTATGTACGCATTTATACAATATTTATATATAAAAATATTTTAATTTAATAGTTGAAAATATTGCAAGTAATAATAAACAATTATACTATATACTATTTCATTTTATAAATTTACGGGCAGATATCCTCACATTTACTATACATTGTATATGGACAAATTGGGCTTTTTGAAAAAATGTTATACAATGTCTTTAAAATTCAGTGTTTCTAAATTTATAAGTTCCAATATGGAATTAAAGTAGAATTATCGCCAAAATATACTAAAAAATTAATTTATTATTTATTTAATTTTGGTGATTAGGATAACTTCGGCTCCTTAGAATACACTGAAGTGAAAAAAAAATTTGATTGAATGGACTTCGGAAAAAATGAGTTCGCAGGAGATCTATCAATCAATTATTACTTTTAATAAATAAACAGCATTACATCTCAAGTAATTTTAGATAAAAATGTATAAAAAACAGTAGAAACTATTTTCTTTATAAACATTAAAAATAATATTAAGTCTTTGTGTATTTATTTTTATTAAAATTAAAATTTATTTTTGTTGTTCACTGTTTATAATTTATGCAGTTATTTTTTCTCAAATATTTTGTAATGCTTTTTATATTTATTTTGTATTTAAGGACAATTATTATGTTCGTTTATTGTTCAATAAATAGAAAAATTAATAAATATTATCAGAAATTCAAACAATTTTTGTAATTGTAATCATTTCGTTCAATTTTAGTTTTTTTTATTATATAAAATATCTACAATTACAGCAATAAAATTTTATTTACATAAAATTTTATTGCTGTAATTGTAGATATTTTATATTTTGTATATTTTGCTATAAAAGGTTCGTATCCCATTTAATACTGTTAAAAAAATAAATAAATAAATTGAATGTCCCGAAAAAAATTGACTTTTCACCGATACTCCTACATCGACGCAACTAAATCTACAATTACATGGACAGATCTCAAAATTACGCAGAACCTGCAATGAAACCAGCAACATTTTTCATCAACTCGCCTACTGAATTAAAGATTAGTATACTAAAACTTCATAACTACCGACTCGATCCTTAAAAAAACAAACAGGTATAATTATACTTTGTCTCCTCGAAAGGAAAACGCAAGTCAACAACTATTATAAAAAAAAATCATCAAGAAAAGCTAATCACAATAAAACGCCAAGTCCACTGTACTCGCATATAAATTTTAGCGCGTTGAATTTTTCTTTGTGCCCGGTAGCGACGGAACGCTCGGCAAAAAGTTTGTACTAGCGGCTCGATCGAACGATCTTAAAGAATTTTTCAAAAATTAAAAAACATTTTCTTTAAATAATAACTTTTATCAAAATTATTCGCGAGATCACATTTAAATACGAACAAAAATGACGAAATAATTCTATATAAATAAACAAAAAAAAATCCGCTTAACATAATAGTGTGTGCGTATATAATTGTGTATTGAAAGAAAAAGAAATTGATCAAGAAAAGTTAATCACAATAAAACGGCGAATCCACGCACGCCATATACTTAAATTTTAAAATAATTATAGCGGTTCGATCGAACGATCTTAAAGAGATTTTCAAAAATTAAAAAACAGTTTCTTTAAATAATGACTTTTAAAAAATTATTCATCAGATCATAATCATAAATACGAGCAAAATTGACCAAATA
>JAWWEN010034991.1:0-14431 GCA_035582955.1 Sycophila texana | reverse complement strand
AAAATAATTTTGAAATAAAAATTTTCAGATATTAGAGCTTTCTTTAAAAAAACATTTCGGAATTTCGAGACCGCCCCCGCATCTTTTGTCTTATTAAGATTTCAAAAGCACTTCAAGTTTATTTTATGACTGATAAACGTTTAAATTATTGCTTTAACAAACTTCCAGACGTATTTTTACGCGACCGTAAAAAGTCTGACCTTCGCATAATAATGAACCCGATTAGCACCATTAAAAAAAAAATTCGATATTCCGTTAAGCTGAACAGCTTGAGCCAGTTTCAAGGTCGGATCCACCGTGACAAGTGTATTACATCAGCATTAGTAAGGCGTTTACACAACCTGTCACTCCGGCGATTGTTCGCCGCACTCCCTCGATGCCGGCTGCAGCGCAAGTGCATATAAAGGACGACGCGGCTCCTCGAAGGGCGGCCGAAACGGTGCATCCTGCGGCGCGAGCCCACCAGCTGCGAGGTTAATTGGCAGCGGGCAAATACGTTCCGGCCCGGCCGGGCCTCAATCACCGTAATTGCCGATCGGACGTCGCGGCCGACGCCGAGTTCGAGCTCCTAATCAGCGCGCGATCAGCTGGTCGCATGCAAATCGCGCCGCGCGGGAATTGGCGCGTCTTTGCGCGCTTCTGCAAGCGACACCTAGGCCCGCGCGAGCCTCCTTCAATTTAGCGTGCGAACGCTCGAGCGACTCGGCACAATTAAGGCTGTCCCTGACGTGCGGCTCCGTTGGACCAAGAGTCGGTTGATCGATTGGCCCTACACACGGTACGCTCGGGAATCTTTCGATATTGACAGAGACACGCGAACGATTCACTGTTATGGTCTTAGGATCCTCGCTGAGATTAGAATTTTTCTTTCTGATGAAAATTAATCTGTTGGTAATGTTATTTTAGCGGAAATGATAATAATCTTGATAGCGTTTTTATCTCGGCGATTTTATAGAAGAGATACGAATTTATCTTGCTTTCAATTTGGACGGTGAATCAAATTTATGATATTGTTTAGGCACACGTGCAGTGGACTGTACGACACGCACCATGGTAATGAACACCTTCGATCCAGCTGGATTAGGTAATATACACTGTTCGTATTCTGGGTCATCCGATTAATTGCACAGCGTGCACTTCGGCCGAAGGGCAATAAATTGCAATGTGTCTTTATTTTTCCGGCGAAAAAATTTTATGCGATATCGCTACACGTAAACAGCGGCAATTACAGCTGACCGCGTTACCAGATCGAGATTTATGGCGAAAGTTTCGCGCCCGCTGAAATAAGCCAAATACATTGGTATTGCGCCGGAGACTGTGCACTCGAAGCGTTGACTATTTTACTTCGAGGTAATAAAAACAGCTGGCCGGACAAACGGAAGGAAAACAGAAAAAAGAGAGATCGCAGAGAAAAAAACGAAGCGTGTACTCTACGCCAGCTTTTTAATTCCGTGCCTCGAATCTTAATATTCGTGCCCTTTCCAATTCCGATGATAATTTCAAAGTTGAGGCAAAAATTTTTCCTCGCGCAAGAGTTTAAAGTTCGAGTGGGCCATTCTCGTGTCCGACCCTAAGTAATTGCTGAAGCAACGGAGCGGATGAGCGAGAACTCCGACGCTCCGCCGGCGTTGACGAAACTTCCGCGGCGAAAAAACGAGCGCGGGCGCGCGCGAAAAGTTTTTTTCCCGCGGACAATCGCGGGCTCCATCCCTTTATTGATAAGAAATTCAAATTTTTCCCGCATTTGCATTCGCGCTCTCGGCGCGTGTGCACTGAAAATTTCACGGCGAAACTTGGTCGAACTTTTGCAGAGGCACATTCAATGGCGCGCAGGTGGGTTCCACGCTTAGCTTTTCTTTTTCTTCACCTGTCGCCTCGAAAATTACGTAAGATGAGGGGGAATTCAGTCGAGGCGTTTAGCGACGCGCAGCGGAACAATGAGTTAGCGACGGCTTGTTTGCCGTCGCGTCGCGTCGCTTACGTCACGGTCCCTCCATTCAAAATTCGAATTAGCGCGCTCGCGCCCGCTAATCACCTGCACTCCGGTGTAAAACGCACCTCTCGTGCGTGGCGTCATTTTCGGGAGTTGCATGCGGGCAGTCGTCGCATTCGCGCAGTTCTTGGCAGCCTGTAATAATCAGCGGCGACCTCACGTAAGTGCACCTTCATTTCCTTTCCTCGTTAAACGCCGCGGGGGGCTCGTTAATTAGAATTCGCGCGGGCCTTTTTTTTCGGGCTCGCCACCTCGGCTCGACACGATTAAATGGAATTTCGAAAACAATGGGGATCCGGCGTAATTTATATTCCGGCCGCGTAAATTGCGATTCAGTGGGTGTCGCCCCGCGCGAAGGCACCGCTCGGGAAATAATTCATCAGCCGGATAACGTATGCGTTTGGAATTCCATAGCGCCTGTGATTTCGCGGTGTACAAATGCAGTGTATGAAGTGCAATTTAGACGGAGTGAAGTAATCAATCGTAAAACCGCGAATGGCAAAATTTAGGACTCTGCCGTCGCGCATTACGAGACTGAATGTGCTATGAGTGAGTATAACGATAATGAATGGTTGTATTAATTTTTTTTTTTTTTTTTTTTTTACTCATCTTTAATAACGACCCGTAAAAATACAGCTGTTATCTACCCGTTTTATTATCAAATTAAAAGAAATTTAAATGTATTGATTTTTTAAAATATTCTTTTATAGTTTGCAAGAGTATTTTTAGTATTATATAGAGACCTATATCTACAACCTTAAAATTTCATCGAGATAGAAGCGTAAGATTCAATTTCAATTTTAAGTAGTGACACCAATTTAACTTCTTCATGTCGGTTCTTAAATTCATTATTAAATTTTCAATTATAAGATAATGATGAATCAAACTTGGAAAAGTATTACAATAATTACGCGTAGTTAGACGACGATACATGTTAGTTTAAAAGTTCTTGCAATAACTGAATATGCACGTAGTTTAATAGTTTGAAACGTCTGTTCATTCCGAAGTAATTAGCAAGCTGTACCAGTTGGATAATTTGAAATACCCGCAACAATCAGACGCCAGAGCGGCCAAATAGAATCCTCGATTTCTATAATTAATCCTGAATTATTTTTATAACATCGATAAACTGCAATTAACGTGATTCTTCAAGAATTCATCGAGCGGATAAGCAATGAAATTCGCTTCTCACGCGCTATTTTTACTCCGCAACACTCAATCAGCTCGTAAATAATAAAGCTCGACGAAAGTGAAACGGAGACTCTTACTTACCGATAATCGTGGCGAGAATAAGGAAGCCGAGCACGGTGGCGGTGAGTATGGTGAAGAGGAGGTCGTACTCCCGACTGTCGAGTCCAGAAGGTGGCCCCGGCTCGAGGTTTCCTGGCCAGGTTGCGTTGCCGCTGGCGTTGAGGGCCTCGCGCAGCGCCGACTCGTTCCAGGACGCCGCGGCCGACAGCAGCAGGCTGGTTTGGCTTGAATTGGCCACCGTGCCGCGGGCCGCCGCGCCCCACGACCACCACAGCTTCTCGCCCCCCATCATGCTGAAAGAACCAAGGCGCTCTTTTATTTATTAATTTATTTTTTGATCCTTTTAAAATTGATGACCTTAAGAGGAAATTCATTTTTTGGGCGTGGGTGTGCTGCTTAATTAAGCGCGATGAGGTCGAGAGTATCGTGGGCTGAGAAATCCAAGGTAATTTGATTCTGCATGACGAATGCATGTCACGGATGTGCGAAGGAAAATATGTCAAGTGTACTAATTGTAGATGACTCGCTGGCGTTTATTTTAAGGTTTCGTTTTAAGTAAACGTATCGTGTTATTCTTTAATAATGACTTAAAAATATTATTTTTGAGCCTTTCAGGCGAGTTGGTGATTAATTAACTATGAGCCACGGCCTTTTTCTTTCTTATGTATACTTTCGTCTGTTTTACATGCAAACGCGTGTGGACCGCGTTGAATTTCGGCGATTGCTTTTTCGGATTAAAGCGCTTTATTTTGAATTTAAATATTGTCTTTCAATTAAGCTCCTCTTTATTTTCCAACCTTAATTGAATATTTTTTTTTTACTGTAAAAGATTCTCGTACATGAAATTGAGAGTTTTCAGGAGCCTGATCGTTATAGAACTTTTAGACATTTTTAAAAGTCTTCAATAATTGCATCCTCCTCTTCAAAGAAATTAACCTTAGATCAATCGTAAATTAGAGGGAAGCCATTAACGTAGATTAGCGAATTTAACTATCAAAAAAGGGAAAATAGGTTTTAGCAAGTTCGAATTTCCTTGTTTTTCTTTCGAAAAAGAATTTCAAATTACAATTTCAATTCATCAAAGTGTTGGTTGCGGACAATCGAGCAAATTCCAAGAGGTTCGGCGTAGTCGTACAGTAGGACGATACGCTCGGGAACTTCCAGAAGCCCTGTAACTTCCCATTAACGGGCCTCGCCCCTCCCTCTCAAGGAATTACAAGGCGATCGAGGCAAACAATGCGAATTCTTCTTCGTTCTCTACGTCGCTTGCAAGCCTTGGCGCATGTACATGCGGGGCGGCGCTTTAATTGCCACGACGCTACTGTTTCTTCCTTCTTCTCTTGATTACTCCCAGTTTAGGAAGTTTATACAAGAGGCGCGGATAATGAAATAAAGTTGGAGTAAGGCGAGAGACTCGCGAATTCAATCGAAGTGTCTCTTTCGGAGCATTTACTCCGAAGGGCTGCTTACTTTCAATGCGTCAGGCTTTGGGGCAGTTGCTTCAGGAACTTGTGCCTTATTATACACGCGAAATCACGAGGCAGGAAAGGCTCTGCCGGCAGATTTTATTCGTGAACTGCTAGAAGTAGTATCTAGTATAATTGGATAAACCGTTTTATACTGAAAAATTCGTGCAATAAACAGAACAATTTATTGCACGAATTTTTTAGTATAAAACGGTTTATTCAATTATACTAGATACTTCTAGCTGCAGTTCAGGAATAAAATCTGAATAAAATACTAAAGCTCACGAATAAAATAATATTATAATTTAATATTTAGATTAAAATGTTTTCTCACGTGAACGATATTGTAGTTCGCAGATAGCAAACATCAGGATGCGAATGTGCGGCGCAACGTAAATTAAAATTCCTTTTTTATCAGCGAGGCGGAAGTAATTTCATTAAAACCATATCTATACGGAATCGAGAAAGCATAATACGATTCGAATGCGAATATGTTTAATCCAACACATCTCATTTTCGCTACTTATAAAATCGCATCTGAGTTTACGTATACCAATGAACATCATTTTTTGCATAATCTCTGGAAAATATTCACGCACACGTGGAAGTTGATGAAATACTTAATTTCCATACCTCACTTAATCCCGGCTGGGAAGCATTCCATTTGCGAATCACGCGACTGACTCGTCGAAATGCGACAAGCTTCTCCGTCTATCTGCAACAGCGACGAAATTGAATTCATCAATTAGTAATTAATCAGTTCATCGGAAGCAAGTAAAAGCGAATATTCGCATGCAGCGAGGTTAGAAATCCGGTAAAGTGTAATGAAATATTGATTCTTGCCGGAACATTATATGATCCCCATTTCTTTTCTTTTTTTTTTGCTCGAAGTATCCCATTGCGTGCACCGCGTCGCCGTGTATTAAAAATTGATACGCACGGCTTCGGCGATCGAGCTGTCTTTTTCCAAATCTCCCCATTCTCCGGCCAAATGGGATCCTCCGCTCGGAGCGTTCGCTTTTATCCAAATGCGTAGTCGCTCTCGCGATTTTTCTTATAGGATTTTTGGATCTGCGTCTCATTCAATTTTTTTTTTACAGAAGCCAAATATATTTAATGTACTCCACTCGTATTCATAATATTAAAAGTAAAAAATTTCGTTTAAAAGAAACTTCTTGGCGAGTTTATATACTTGTGGTGTTTACACACATTTACACGCCGGGATTTACGTATATAATTAAAATATCAAATATAGGATTAGTTTTGGATGATATGCTGAAAACCTTTTTCTTTTATGAAGGATGCAAACTAACACCTTTAAATAATCCTCTTATTCTAAAAGGTTATGCGTAATGTTTTTTTCTGCACATTTTCATTCATTCATCAAATATTTTATCTTTCATTAGTGGCTTGGAAATGAAGATCTGCTTTATTGGATTCTACGTGCAGGCAAAACTTGTTTCAACCGCAAATAATTTCAAAGGATTGTTGAATATCTATTATGCTTGGATATTTACGGCTCACTTGTGGGAAGTGCAAACAAGTCGAATTCCGAGCTTCCAAGCGTTAATAAATGCAAATTTGATGCCCTCTTCAAGTTAACTAATTTGTAATTAAACCCAACATAAGAACAATTTTTCAGATTTATTTGCAAAAAGAAACTTTTATTGCTTCGCTTCTTCAGTACCTCGAGAAAGATTCCAAGGAGAAGAATAGCTGGCAGACAACGACAAAAGAGCTAAATTATTAGATTTAAAATCAGAACCAGCTTTTTGTCGCGACTCCCCTTTGTTATTGAAAAATCCTTTCGCTTTATCAGCCGAACACGGCTCGGTAACCCTCCGCACTCCTTTCTGTCCGGTGCCCTTTTCTGCTTGCGGTAATAAATAAGAAAAGCAAACGAGCCCTCATCAAAATCTACGGATTCGCCGATATAAAGGGAAGACCCGGCACTGCTCGAGTAATGACTCAAAAGGCGGACGGCGGGTAAGGAGAGCCCGACGGTTGACCGGTCTCCAATATCTCGGGGAAAAATGCTTCCCCACCGAGGCGATTGTTGAATTTGATTAAAAAATTTCGCCGAGCGGCGAAGGGAGCAGCCCGATTGGCGGATCAGAAATTGCGCGGCGGCGCGATGTTTGCTCCGTGGCCGCGCCGGCCTCGATTCTGTTTGTTCCTTCCAGCGCCGGCGGAAAATTATAAGGCGATTTGTTACGGTAAGCGGATTTTCCGCGCGCCCGTTTCTTCCTCTTACGGCGATCGAATAAATTTTTCAATTATAACTTCGGGCTATCCGCGGTTTTCAATTTCAATTCACCATTACGGACATCGCTATCGACCTTCTTCGATCCTCCGGAATCGTCGCATCTTTTAATTCGTGAACCCTGATCCTTTTAGAAGAAATAAAAAAAGGCGATACATCGCGTCTAAGATAAAGAACATAAATTTTACTTTCGAGACTATCGAGAATCTTCCATCTCCAAGGGGAGCTCGATCCAGCTCGAGCTGACTCGTAAGGGTAAAGAGCCTCGTCTGCAATCGAATGACTCAATCGTCCGAAAAATCCGTCTGCTGGCACTTGCGATCGGCCGCCCCAATAACCGTCAGGGGCCGCGTCCGCGTGTGCAAAGCTCGATCGCCACGGGCTCGCGTCGATTAAGCGCACCATACAGCATGCATATTCATCCGCACGCTCCCGCTTATTCATGAATCGCACGGGCATTAAGATAATCGAGATAATAAGCGCTCCCGCGCGCACAAAGCCGCAATATACTTCGACCGAGGCGGAGGCCGCTCGTTTGATTTATCGGCCCGTACGACGCGTTTGATTGTCGAGGCGCTACGCCGCGGCCTCTAATGACCGGGCTGAATGCGCGACGCGAGACGCGCCGCCTCGTCTTTTAGCCTAATGCCTCATTGTTCTCGCGGTTGGGCTTTGCTTCCAGTAAATTTGCGCTCTGTGTCCTAATGCACACCGCGGTGGGGCTTTCACGCGAGTGCATCTACATCCGTATGAATTTTGGAAAAACTCAGGTCTGGCGGGCGTGAATAATTTTACTGCGAATTAAGTAATGGATCGCGTGTTCATTAGTAATATTGAGAGTATTCTTTATTATTTTTTAGTATATTATGCTACTAGGGAAATAAAGAAAGAACGGTCCCAAAGTACATGGAAATTGTCACCCGAGCCGAATGTGATTTGAGGCATTCTTTCTTTTTTTTCCATAGTGGATATACGATTTTTTTACATACCCACGCCGAAATTGCCAGTTTTTCATTCCCGCGCCGGGATAAAAATAGGCACTTTTGGCGGGGGTATGTAAAAAAATTATTTTTAAAACGTATTCATCGGATAAACCTGCATTTTTGAAGATTAATTAATGTTGGAATATTTTATTACTGTTGAAGTGAAAGCGGTGGTATAAAAAGTTTTTTTTTTTATAAAATTTATTAAATCTTTCATAAAATTTTTAAAATTTATTTCATCGCAATAACTTGTAATATATTATTAATATTTCATAGTTATTTAAGCTGTAACGTAGCGTAACATATTCAAGCTGTCCCTATATAATATTGTACTGGAATCGTAATTAGTTTCTTATTTAGGAGAAGTTAAATGCATTTTATAATATTGGATTTCGGAGGCCGAACGAAAGTGGGAGCAAAAAGGATAATGCACGTTTCACGAAAGTAGGTTGTATGCATTTAACATTACTTGCTGTATATGTACTTTGGAACTTCATGAATCCACAGTGGATTTTTCAGAATTTTCAGTTTTGCTTAAAACGCGCAACTTAAAAAATTTATAGCCACTGTAAAACTTTTAAAGCGCATAATATTGACGTTTAACTTTCAAATACGTTTTTTTTTGAAACACTGCGTCATCAATAAAAAGAAAATCCCTTTATTCCATCACTTCAACTTTTTACATAACTACTCGCGTTGAAGCGCCGTTACTATACTTCAATTTTATTCAAACAGGATTAATCGTGTCACCGTTTATAATCGGGTGACTCTCTGCATCACAACAATTTGAAAGCTCATCCTACACAGCGCCGTGGGGACAGTTCTTCCGCTCAGCAACGCACAAAAATATCCCAGAAAAATGCAGCAAAACAATTGATCCCGCCTCGTTTGCACCAGGGTCCAGCGCGCGATCCCGAACAATGTCTTAACGGGGACGCACGCGTGGAACGCGATTTCCGCTTTCACGGCGGTGCGCTCGGGTGCTTAACGCGCGCCACGGCTAATCCAATGAGAGAGGGCCACAATGGCTCTATACGTCAAGCCTCGGGCTGCAATAGCCCGGCTGCGAAAGTTTTAAGGGCGCTCGGCCGCGTCATCGATTATTCGGCCGCCGCGTAGTGCCGGCTCTACTTACATAAATCGCCGTCTAGCGCGCGACGACGTGACTGAGCTCATTGAATACCGAATTCTCGAGGAGGATCGAGTATCCATTTCACCGCCTCCGCATGGCCGTTACTTTTCACGCCTCCTTCCGCACGTCCGCGCGCTAACGTCTCGCTCTCTATGACGCTCTTATTTATGGGCGCGATGAAGTAACAGCCCACTTAAGCGCGGCGATCGGTTCTGTCCGTGGTTGAGGCTCGCTTGGCTCTCAGCCGGTCGTAGGTCATATTTTTTTCTTTTTTTTTTTTAAAGCCTACCCCTCATAGCACGGATACTGCAGGGTGTGGGTAGTTTTGCAAAATCTTTCTCGTGTGTAAAGACGCATTAAACATTGAAGCTAAGTAGCGTCCTCCCGGCGCTTGAATATCGATTCCACGGCGGTATAACTGTAACACGATGAATATTGCAGCCGGGAGAAACAAATTTAATCAATAAACTTGAATGGTCACTGACTTATTAAGGTAGAAGTTAATGTGTTGTTTCTAAATATTTTGCCACGTTCGTTTATGCATCTCTGAATAAAGATAATCCAGCGGAAAGTTTTTTTTACTAAAGTACACTCAAATAAGATCGTCGATACAACTTTAACTTTATTTTTATAATACAATTTCTTTTCAAAATTTATAATAAAATCAAGAAATAATCGATTTTATCTGAACTTAAGATCTGCAGTATAGTTTCAAACTAAATTACACTTTCAGATTTTGACTCTCAGAGTAATAATGAATGGTTCAATCCAAACTATCCCGGGCAAGTATTTACAGTCTGTATCTTGCGAGTGTTCGCCCTATCATCCCGTCCCGATAACTTTGTCAATTTTCGCGAGTCATCGCCTCCGGCATCTGGAAGGGGAGTTATCCCCTAAAAGCGCCCGCTCGCCCACCCGCGGGTTTGGAAAAAGAAGAGAAAAAATGATAGAGCCAAGAGCGGAGTGCCGCCAGCTGTCGCGACAACCAAGTTCCCAGCGACAGGTGGAAGAAGTCGTCTCGTTGGGGAATATGATTGAAAAGACGCGGCCGGGCAATTTTCAAATCCGACGGCTCGGCCGAGTCGGAAGTTCGCCAAGCGGAAAGAAAGGATGAGCGGACGGGAACCGATCCGTAAGGTATTCGAGTCAGGCCGGCTCGTATTAGTCGGCGGTACGCGTGACCGGGTTACCCAAGACCGAGAGTTACAGCCGGGCGTATATACCCCCTCGGGTATATACAACATGTCGTATTTTCTCGTTCCGTTTCACTTTTACGTGCTCGCGGCTCTTGTTCGTCGCCACTTATTTAATGGCGGGGGATATATCTTGCGGATCTCGAGGCGCTTGCCGGCGCCAGGGATATAGGCGCGAAAATTTCAATAACGCGTAAACTCGGCTGAGTTACGCAAGGGACGGCTTGAAATTCTTTTTACGGGCCTCCGAGTGAGCTCTCGCCTCTTTTATATTCCACGTGTGTGCCCTTTTAAAGTGCCACATTGAACTAATCCGCTTTGCAATTAATTTACTCTCCTGTAAAGTTACGTTGTAAATTGTAGTTTCAAGTAAGAGGTATGGTTAATTGTTAAGTTCGCATGCACGTACTTTAGCGAGCTAATGAAGTTTATAATTATACACGTTATTAGTTTAAACTAATTTCGTTAGTTTTCAATTATTTTAAAAGTATATACAGTAATCATTGTCTTAAACATTTCAATTGAGAAGTTTCGATTGAATAACAATTGCGTTAAGTAATATTACGAAATTAAAGGGTGAAAGATTTCATCCAATAATTTCGAGCAAAACGAGAGCGATGGTAAAACTCAGATACGAGAAATAGAATTTCGAAGCGAATTCTCAAGAGGGTGCGATCCGTAAGTTCGTTTCATTCCTTCGGGCATTTTTGATAAGCAAACTCGAGTACTTCGGCGCGAGTAAACACGTCGTTTTTCCTTGTTCCGCCGTCTCGGAAAATATTATCTCCCGAGGAATTGGCGGCAAACTTTTGT
This sequence comes from Sycophila texana, assembly GCA_035582955.1. Taxonomy (NCBI): domain Eukaryota; kingdom Metazoa; phylum Arthropoda; class Insecta; order Hymenoptera; family Eurytomidae; genus Sycophila; species Sycophila texana. The sequence continues at coordinate 3,337 of JAWWEN010034991.1, read as the reverse complement.
TAAAATAAGTGCATCTCCCATCAAACCTGAAAAATTCCCTATTTCTGACGCAGACTCTCCCGCCTAACTGCGGCGACAAAAAAAAGTATAATGCGGCGCGAGGTCTTCAGGAAGGAAAGCTTGTAGAATTATTAAAAAAAAAATTTTCCTCTAGCGGTTTTATTATCGTGCCACGGAGTGTGAAAAAATCTAGAACGTAAAAATTTCATACTTGTCGTTTCGCGCTGGTTCTTCTTCACATTTCTGGTGAAAACGACTTTGTGCCGGTCTTTAACCCCGCTACCGAAAGTCCACGCCGCGGTGCAAGGGTCACTCGTAAACTCAGACGTGAATGCGCGCATCCTGTCGCCTCGGCGCGTTGTACCTGACTCTCTGTGCAAAAGGGCTGCGTAATTCGCTTGATCCTTTTAGCGTAACAGGACTACAAGGATCAACTTGTTTGCGTGTGCGCGTCTTAAATCTGCGTTAAGAGTTGTAAGTAGAACAAGTCTATTTTGGTCAGACGCATATTTTTTACAGTATTTTTATGTAAATTTAACCTACGGGTAAAATGACTTTTTTTGTAACTTAATTGTATTAAAATAAAGAGTAAAGAAATAAAGAAAGGATAAAAAAGAGCTTTAAATAATCTTCCGATCAAATAGATTTTTTATAGTTTAGGTTTTCCATGAGTCTGCAGTAAAGTGCAATTATTATAAAGGTATGCTGCGAAAAAGGGTTTTGAGAGAAGCGTAATGACTGCACGAGCAAAATTTTAATTTACCTAAAACGAGAAATAAAAGGATTTCTATATTATATGGACGGCGAAAAAAAGAATGAATTACGAAGCGGCCGAGCTGGGGACGCACTCGAAGGCACCTCCTTTTTGTGCCGGCTCCCTCGCAAAAGCACGTTTCCCGCGGGTTTTTACGAATGCGAGTGTAAGTTTATTCCCGAGGCGTTTATCTGGACGATGTTCGCCCTTAATTTCCTCCGCGCAGGAATATAATGCGCAATATGCATACTCTTTGCGCTTTTTATCTCTTTCTTCGCTCGGGTTATTTTTTATTTGCCGCAGACCTTCGTGTACTTTGTTAGCGCGGCAGAATTTCCAGATTGAGCAAACTGAAAGTTAACTCGGCATTTGCTTTAAAGATTTTATTTTCAGATTAATTGTAATTTCACTTAAGAAGACAGTAAACGCGGTAAAAACTTGAACATTCATCAGATGTAAAAACGGAAGTTACGAGCAGTAAAAGGAGAATAAATGGCGGAAAAAGAAAGAACATCAAAAAATGAAAATATAGAAGAATTTCTGAGACAGTTCCGTTATATGCTTCTCCTGGAAAAGGAATGCAAATAAAAGAAAACAGTATCTTTCGATGTCTTAGTGGTCTTGATATCGCGTATCAAGGGTTCTCTTTCGTTTCATGTTTCAACCGACTACTTTTATTGTTGTGCATCCCAAAGCATATACATAATCTGCCAGCATAAAATCTTTTTATAGATAGATATATACACCAATCAACAAGCTTACCTGCTCATTATCCATTTTTCTAAAAGAACTATTGTCATTTCTTTGCAATAAGCTTTGAATAATATCTGTATTTTGTTTTATTAATCGGCTCTTTCTCCTTAGTCACTGTCGTAACTATTTTTCGTATTTTGATTAGTTAAAATATAGCTTCGTTATTTTTATAATTGTTGTTTATTTAACATTTCGAAGAACAGAAAACTTATTCCGGGTACATGAGATGCTCGCGCCCGAAAATTTCAATTTCCAGCATGTACACGGGCGTGTAACGCAATTCCAGCACAGCAAGTCTCGAGGAGTTTAAGCCTCGGGCTGTCGTAATTCTAAGTTTTTAATTAGACGACAATAACGAGGTAGTAAAGCCTTAGAGCCGAATTCACCGTTGTAAAGTGTGGGTGCGCACGGACTTGCCTACGTGCGCGCGAGTATCGAAAATTAATAAGGTCCTCCTTGAACGAAGCCAACCCCCCCTTTCAGCCCCCCCCCCCCCACAACCGGTGTCACGTCAATAAACTTGTCTCCAGCAAGTCGAGGAGCGCCGGTGTAGAGACAATAGCTCGCGGCGCGGGCGCATCGGTAATTGCATTTCGCGGCCGACATAAAATACCAAGTTTTACGCCCACGCTAAAAGCCTCGGCTGGAGGCGGACGGAAAACAAAAGGGAGTCCTGAGAGACTCGGGGTATCGAAAATGCGCCCTCCATGCACCTGCCTCCGAGCGCGCAGGAGTGGGTGGCAAATTACGAGGAGGAGGTGGCCCTGGAATATTAGAATGATTATTTAGCCAAGATTAGCCTGGTTATATGTATGTACGTTTGTGTGTAAGAGCGGGCAATTTATCCGGTTGACCCCCTCCCCCCTTGAACAGCCGAAGTTCACGTTAACGATGCGCTTTGCTCTCGTTTCCGCGAGGCTCCGGGTAACTTCGCACCTGCTTAAATACCGACTGTTTACGCTCCATCCTAATTGCCCCGCTCGAGTGAAGGGGTAATTAGTTGAATTTTATTACGCGAGCGAATCGGCTCCATGTAAGTCTCGATCGATACTATCTGCGCGCGTCGATAACTTGGTGTGGAACTGATGCGAAGGAATTCCGCTCTGATATAACTACCGCTAATTAAATATCCTTTGGCACTTCCTTATTTATTTGACAGCCATCGAAAGAGTCAAGCAAATCTCTCTGAATAATCTGATTTTCCGCATTCGGTCGGGCGCGCTCTTTGGTAATTAATTTTATTACGTGTTACGGTTATAAGTACCACAAAGCAATTTGCCGCTCTTTCCGAATAACCTACTCGATCGGATGCAAAGCTGAGGAAAGGCCGCGTCTTCAAAGATACTTCATTCTCCGTCGAGCTTTAGTTCGACGAGAAGAGGTACTCTACAAAAGCGGAGACAGGCGAATACGTGCCGTGGCGATAAGTTCCGATGACAAAGAATTCCAATAAAGCGAGGGTAATGCGCAGAGTATCGGATACGCTAGCAGAGCGTGAGAAGCGCGATCTGCGCAGTGGCGAGGATGAACCCTGACGACCGATGCTGGAAGGTGCGGCAAGCGAATTCGAATGTACGACCGAGAAGCTGGAGCGGAAGATTCGTTGGACGCTGGCCAATTGCCGCTTGGTTTCGAGGTGAGACGTGGATTTCGTGATGAGCTTGGAGAGGACCAATCAGCTGGTTGAAATATCTAACCCAGTTAGCGGTTGATTCTTTCGTTATTGATTTGGTCTGATTCGCAGTTTTTTTTTTAGGGGAAGGGCGGGCAAGACGGACACCTTAAGGAAAAGCAGATAAAAAAATAAATTAAATAATAACAAATAAATAA
>JAWWEN010034980.1:0-14432 GCA_035582955.1 Sycophila texana | reverse complement strand
CCCACGCCGAAATTGCCAGTTTTTCATTCCCGCGCCGGGATAAAAATAGGCACTTTTGGCAGGGGTATGTAAAAAAAGTATCAAAATTTCTTTCGGAATCATTAATAGACTATAACACTGCACGCAATTCATTTAATTAATCGAATCTTTTTGAAAACCTTAATTCAATTTGAATTGTCTAGCATAATACCGAAAACAACACGAGTGCAAAATAAATTTAAAAAAAAAAAAAAATGCATTAACGACGAACAGAGTCAAATCAATCAACCAAAATAAAAAAAAACCTCGCGCCTTCGCGAAGCGAAAATCAGAGCACGCGAAATCTGGCTTGTCGATAGGCCCGTCATGCGGCGAACGACCGGGCGAAAGCACTCGAGCGATGCAGATGGACGTGCGTCGATGCCGCGTCCCGCGGGCGAATTCGGCACGCAGGCGCGCTCTTTTTTCGGCGAGGCTCGCGTGCCGTGCGCGCATCTGCGCGCCCCTCGGCTCCCGCTAATAATATCCGCCGCGCGCAAAAAAAAAAAAAAAAAGGAGCAGCTCGGCTACTTACTCTCGCCTCCCCTTCGCTCGCGCGATGATGATGAAATCGCGGGGTGTGGGGCTATTTTTGAGAAGCGCGCGAGTGGTGCGGGCATTTACGAGTGCGAGCGCAAAAAATCACTTAAATTTTATTGCGCCGATAAACTGCGCCGTTCCAGCGCGGGTATCGATGCTTGATGGCGGGAGGTGCGGTTGACGTACGCGCGAGCTTCGTGAAACATTAGGCCATTTTTAGTGCTTCGAATTTGCCGCACACGCACGGAATTAAAAGATGGACGAAGAGAAAAATGAACTTTCGTCACAATGCTAGGAGTCATATACACGCAGCGCTGCGGCTTTAAAATCTGAAAAAAAAGGTTTCGCCTCGATTGCGTTTTTTTTTACTGTGTCTACTTTAAAGTCACTCGAAAACACGCGCGGCGCTAAAAACTAATATTAACTTTTTTCCGCGGCTATAAAAAAAAAATAAACCGAGCAGAAAGTTTCTTTATCTAAATGGAAAAAAATCACGGAGAATGATTACCGCGGCGCCCATAAATAACTGGCGGACTACCATTAGGTGTTACAAGCGCAGTATTTAATTGCCTCTAACCACTAACCGGAAATAAGATCGGATAGCCACGCGAAAAGGCAAACAAAACGGGGGGAAAACGCGTCGGTATAACGGTTTCGGCTCCGGTGTGGTCCACCGCGTCTCTCCCCCACTCGGGGGAAAAAACGCAGGAATATAAGAGGCGAACGAAAAAAAGGAAGGAGCGAAGAGAAATCCGAAGTAAGGACCTCCTCCCGCTGACCCGAGACGACATGGCGTCGGTGGCGGCGCTCTGCCGGTGGGCCGGCGCCGCCAGGTATGGATCTCTCCGGCCGTAATGAGCGCAATAAAATTCAAAGCGTCGGGCAATTATCTGTCGTAACGTCCTCCGCGGTGGCGGCGGTGGCTTTCATAACCACGCCGGACTTTTTCCGGCCGATTGCCAAATCGCGGCCATTGTTTCCAGGCGATAAAGCCGTTGGCGCTTTTCAACAGCCGCCGCCGCCACCGCGATCGATCGTAAATAAGCGGCGGCGGCGGCGGCCTAACGTGCATGCCTTATAACGGAGCCGCCGAGCCGATTGGCTCCCTCCGCGCTTTGCATAATTTCGCTGCCCACTGGAATTTCCTCCCGGCCGTCGCTTTTTGCTCGGAATCCACGGCTCCAGTGTAAACAACATCCTTCCCCGGCCTCGATCATTCGCAATTGCAAGCCGCGCGGATATCTGACGACTCCAAGATGAATGGAGAATTATTCGCAGAAATTCTGCTGTGCTTCTTAAAACTCCAGCTCATTTTTCGCGCATCGTCCGCGTTATATATCCATCTGCGCGATCGACGAAAAATCGCTTGAATTTCGAGAAAGCCTCGGGTATAGTCCCGCGAGAAGAGAGAAGAGCCGAAGGGCGCGGAAGCCCCTCGCGAACTCCTTCGTCAATTAAAGAGCAGCTCGCACTCACGTCCGGGGTGGTCGTCGCGCAGCACGCCCTCGTTTCCGATTCGACGCAAGAAATACGAGCTGCGAGGAGCCGCGACCACCCAGAATGCCCTGTCACCAGCCGCGAGGGCGCGCCGGGCCCCGCAATTTGTTACCCGCCGGGACTGCCTCTCCTCCCTCGCTCGCCTTCAAAAAGCAGGCAGCTTCTCTCTTTTTTCCCTCTTCTCGCCCGGCTCTCCTCGTTTTATTCTTTCCTTCATTCGGAGGCGACGGCGCGAGGAGAGTTTTTGTCGCGCGCAAGTGACGCAACAACGCGACCGAGTATTTTGACAGCTCGCCGGAAGGAGACGGGGGTCCGGCGGATTGCGGGTGGATGGGACCGATGTTGAGCGAGCGAAAATGTTTTGACAATGTACGGGTGTCCTTTTCACGCGGAGGACGGGGGAGGCGCAGGTTGCAAGGCGCGACGGCCGCTATTGTTTGGTCGATCGCCGGCGCAACGAGCGCGGATTTGATGAGTTTATTACGAGGCGCAGGAGCTTTTCCGATTTGATTGGCGAGTTTATGATTGCGGCGTGACGTCAGTAGATCGTTACTTACGTCCGATCGTTAATAATTGCTTTGAATTAGATTATAAAACGATTACGTTTCGTTTTTATCGTACAGTGAAATTGTAAGAGAAATTCGTGCGAATAAATCTTCGGCGGAGTTGTTGAAATATTTGCTGTTGTTCTAATTTGTTTATAATTATTCATAGTGGTTTTTTGTGAAAATTTATTATTAACTTTATTGCATTGAGAATAGAGTGAAAAGCAGATTTGGTTTTCGCTTGCGCGAGTTGAAAGTAACCTTTCCATTGCACCGAGCGCGTGCAAAATGGCTAACGCCAGTCCGACGGCAACGTATTTCGCTACTTTAAAAATATTCAATTGATAAGCATTTTTATCTGCATTTAATTATTTATACACGACTATTCTTTTGAACGTTTTTAAGTGAATAAGAAACTAACGTGGAAATACAATTAATCTAATAAACTATATAATTAAGGAGTACAATTTATTTGTCGTTTAGTTCATTTCAAAATTGCATTTTAAAGGCTTAAATAAATTGAATTCATTCACTCACTTCATTAATCACAATACGATAAAACAACTTTCATACATATTGCTTTACAATTTTTGTAGTCACAATTTACTTCCAATATAACCTTTACGTATTGATAAAATTCATTATTAAAGAGTTCAGATTTTACTTCAGTATAGCAAAAGAAAAATTAACTTTAAGATATAAGCAATAATTCACTTTCCCATTCTAAGAAACATCACATTATCACCTTTTGTTTCAGATTGAACAAATTAAACACCGACTATAAGTACATCCACAGCGAAAACAAGAGCGCGTAAGATTATTTATTGAAATTTAAACTACTGTTTTTGAATTCAGTCTTGCACTAAAATAATCGTTTTAAACGATAATAGCGGACATATCAGTATTATTAGCTGTTAAAGCAACCATATGGATTACATTAAAGAATAACAGCAGTCTTCTGAATCAATCGATTCGTAATCTAACTACCAAACGCGATAATAGAATGAATCGCCCGACTCGTCACATTTCAAATTCATGCCAACCACTCGTCTTTATCTTATCGCTCCAAAATACCGCTCCGATCTTGATTACCCCTCCAATTAAACAAATTGCAAACGTGTACCTCCCAGTGCAAGGCAACGTATACGTTAAAATATACCAAAAAAAGACTCACGATCAAGGCTGGGGCTGGTGGACGGCACAAAAGTCGTCGACGACGGCTTAGTCCCGCAATCCAGGGCGGTATTGGCCGCAGCCGCGGCCGCCGCGTTCGCCGCCGTGGCCGCCGCGGCGAGTCCCTGCAGGTGGTGATAGTGGCCGAAAGACGGTCCCCTCGGCGCCATGATCGCCGCGATGCTAAAGTCCGTGGCCTTGTGGCCGCGCTCCCGGTTCGTCGGCATCCTCGAGCGAGCCCCGTACTCTTCGCGTGCGTCTGGAGCCCGCCGGGCGAGAGGCTGCTGCTCAGCGGCGGCTGCACCCGCGACACACTCGGCGGCACTCGGGCGCGCGCAATCGCATGTACACCTCCGTAACTCGCGCGGCGGCTCTCCTTTCTGCCCCCAAACGAGCCAAATCCGGCGGCGGAGTATAACGAGCCCGTGAAACGGAGAAGAGAAAGAGAGAAGCAAGCGGCACGCACTTACAACGCGTCTGCGCTGCCCGACTTCCCGAACTCCACTGGCCTCCTACTCCTCATCCTCCCACGTTCGGCCTCCCCCCACCCGGGGCCCCGGCAGATAACGGGATGCGCGCGCAGCCGAGCGAGCCCCGAGCCCCCACCCCTGCGGGCGCGCCGACTCCCGGTGGGCGGCGCCCCGCCGCCGAGCGGAGCCAGCGCCGAGGAGTTAGCGGCGCCCGGGCCCGCCCCCGGGGGATGGGCACGCCCCCGGCGCGGTCCCCACCACCGGCCGCCCGGGCTTATCGGCGCGGAAGGGAGGTGGGACGTAGAGAGCGCGGCGCGCCGAAAGAGATCGATCGGCTGCCTCGCGCCCCGGAGGCAAGAGACAAAGCCGCGAGGGGGGGAGGGAGGAGCGACGTCCGCGAGCTGCCGGCGCGCGCGGAATGAATCGCTTTAGTTATAGCTATGAAAAGTACGTCGCCGCGGCGTTTTCTTCGCGCGGGGAAGAAAGAGGGTGCGAGCGACTATATAGGGGGAAGAGCGGCTCCCGGGGCCGCTAATAAAGGTGTACGTTCGCAAGTACGCGGGGGGAGACGGTAATCGGCTGCCTCGCCGTTTACGCGAGGAGACCCTGGCCTGACGCGCGCGCCTCGACACTCCGACGACGCCCTTTTCAGCTCGGCGTAAGCGGGGATGCTGGCTTCTGCGATGATGCCTTTTTTGGTACGCCGGGGACTGCCTGTCCGCGGTTGCGCAGTTCTGAGGGGCTTTTAATTTTGATGGATGGCTGAGGAGCCCCGTGAATTGGTGTCGATCGCGCGCGATCGATTTAAGTTTGTTCTTTTTGAGTTTGCGACAATTCTTTTCTTTTATAGTCAGTTCTCTAACTTTTTTTTAAAACATTGAATTTTTGAGATACATGACATATAGTGTCGTATGCATGAAAGTCTCTTTGTTGGTTAAACGTTTAAAGAGACTTAGTCGAAATATGAATAATTTTAGTGTTTAAACATATATATATATAGTAATTTAACTATTTAATTTTTTGCAATTGCTGATTCAAGGAGTAATAAAATATAAATCCATATTGTGCAGAATTCCGTTTTAATCGATGTAACATGCATTTATTTAAAAAGAAGCTCCTTCATAAAGCATGCATTCCATTAGAAATTAACTACACGAAAAATTACTTTAAATATTTCTTCTGTTCAATAAATGTCAAATATCAAATATTTAATAAAGGGTAAAATTAGGTGTAAAGTAGTACATCGTGAACTGAGGACTACAGAGAATTTTGATACTGAATGTGCGGCTTGCATTAAGAATCTAAAGCAATCATGAAGTGCTTGCCAAAGGCGAGTGCTGCAAAAATAATGTACTTGATGAAATAAAACACTTTACTACTTTATTTTTATGCCTTTCTAAAGCAAATAAAACGCTTCTTATCTGCGTTTGGTATAAAAGAATTTTAATGAAACTATATAAATAATGTATACAGAACGCGTTGGACTTGTAAGTGAGATCTTCATCGGTCGACGATTCGGAACGGATTATCTGCTCGTTGATTTTTCATTTTATTCTATAAGCGCAAATTTTTTCAAAATGTCGATAGAAAAATTGGGAAAACCAGCCGAGCCCAAGATAACTTACACTATGCATCAGGGTATATAAAATGCTGTCTAGTTGATCGTTCATCATAAATAGATTTGCGGGCAACAAGGGAGTATTGTCGTTGCATGGCAGTCCCCATTTTTATGGGAGTCATTAAGAACGGTTTTTCTTGGCTTGGAGATGAATTCCGGACTTTCCGTGTTTTGAGAAACTATATAAAGTAACTATACTTCAATTTCACATGTAAATTAGATTGAGTTTAAAAATTTTCTATACATGCAACTATATTATACGTATCGCGGAAACACGTAAACTAAAAGAATATAAAAATTTTATCATACATTTTTCCCCCTTCCACATTATGAAAACTTAAAATTCAAAAGTTTACAACTTTAATTCTCATACATAAATCTTTTACTTTACGCTATTTAACATATACTAAAATAAAATAAAATAATATCCGCATTTGAATAAAAAGAAATTGTAGATAACTTTGCACATTAAGTATGAATTAGCTTAAATAGCGCGCACGATATTATTTCGCAGTCCCCGCGAAGCATATATTTATATATATATATATATAAAGAAAACAAAATTCGCCCGCGTTGCCTTATCCGATGAAACCGTTACGTATACGCGCCAAACTCATTTTGACGTGAAAGTCAGCCTCCAGCAGCAAGGCACCTGCGACCCAAGCAGCGTCCGTCACATTAGCGATCTCAGCGGCGAAAAAATCCCCCGGGCCGCCTTTCGCGTCCGTGTGGCCGCCTGTATAATTTCCCCGACCGCGTCTGAAAAAGTCTCTCGTTCACGCTCAATTTGGCGGTCCATTTGTCAGACCGGCTACCGGGCATGGCGTCTCTTTCCCTCTCTCTCTCTCTCTTTCTCATTCTCTCCCGAAGCGACTCGATCCGTCGCGGCTTGCGAAAGCAGAGAAGTGTATTAGCGTGTTAGTGAGTCGGTGCACGCGGACCCTTTTCCCAAGCAACCCAAATATTCCGCCGAGGCGCATCCGACACAGAGACGGTGGTCGACATGCGTTCCGGGAGCCCCCTTTGGGTCAGCGGGGCCCCCAGCGACGCGGCCTGCTGACCCTGCGCCGCAGTCGCGGCCATAAATCCAGCCTGGATTTACGGCGGGGCCCTCTGCGCGAGACAAACGCCCGGGCTACCGGCCCGACGGCGATCATCGTCGCGGCCGAGCTTTCGCCGCCGCTTGCGGTGGACCTGCGGCTGCCCGCTGTAAATTCCGCATGCTGCGCACTGCACTTTCTCGCTGCCGAATTCGACGCTGCCCGGAGTGTACTGAGGGGGGGGGGGGGGGAGGAGACTCGGATGGCCAAAAAATTATCGGCTATCGTAAAGTCCAGATATCATCGCGCGCCGTAAACGGAGAACAGGACGACCGGTTGGCGAGCGCGGATCGTTGCCGTGACTTGCGGTCGACTCGGTCTTGCAACCCCGGAGGGTGGGATTCAGGTATAACAGTGGCATAGTAACACCAGAATGTAAATAAAAGCCTTGCGTAAGAATTATTGGCTGACTCGTAAATTATTTGCTCAATGGACGTTTTATTGCGGCGGAATATGCTCACTGTAAATTGTGTGCTCGTATTTTAATTATTGTAATATTCATTGCATTTTTGTGCAGCTACGTGATTATAAGAGACAGTTCTAGGTGAATATAAGAATGTTTAGTGCAGTACTGTAGTAAACTAAAAGATTGACGATATTTGATTTTAATAGATTTATTTGTATGTTTTAATGTAATATTTAATAAAGTATGTAAACTACAAAATATATGCAGTGAAGTGTGACTCTAGAAAAGTTAGTAACAATGATATATTTATATTCAGGAGTCAACTGAATTTTACGAGAAAAAGAGCATTTCACTGGAAATATTGTGACTAAGAGGCAATTCATTCACGGAGTCATCCATGCGAACGAGAAATTTCGAAGTGGAAAGTAACGCCGCGCGAGTAGATAAATTTCATAATAACTCTATTTTTCCTTCTCAGCTCATAAATACGTCTTATTAAACCCGCCCATTTCCTCCAGCCACGGAATTCAAAAACTCGTCTCGTTTGGAAAAAAAAAGTGTCGGCATTCCTCGGGCGACGCAATAAATGCGATAAAATATATGTGATAAGCTGGAGAAAACTATCCTAGCGCGGGATTTGAAATTTACGACCTTCCGTATGAATGCGTCATCGACACGTCTACTTTGTAAGACGCAGAAATTATCCTCGACTCTCGATTGCCCACCCTTTTCAGTGAAATTGAAAGGAGTATACATATATATTCGTCGGCTTATACGGTGTGGTATGCAGGAATACTGTACAAGACTCTTCAGAAGTCATGTTAGGTGCAAGTTGATATCTATTTAAATAAGTAAATTTTCATATTTCAACTTGTACCGTTGACTTTTTTATTTTATGTAAATACATTTACGTTTACAATCGTTTTTGAGTCAATGTAAAATCATTTTGTTTTTAGTAATCATAATACTTCTAATTTTGCTAATTACTTGTAGTCAAAATTGCAATTTTGTAAGTCAATTTTAATCGTATACGTAACAATTACTGTAAATGAGGTTAATTATCGAAATCAAATAACACTGTAATATCTTAAGTTTTATATTGTCTTGTCTATAATAATTCTTTTAAATTTTAATAATTATTTTTATTAATAATTCTTAAAGGAAATTCTGTTTCGTAACGTAATTTTGTTTCCAAAGTCATATGAACTAGATCATTATATAGTAGACAAGCTACTTTTTCAAAATATTACATCATTATTTATTAACTATTACCAAATTTCTAAAACTCAAAAAATAAAAAGTATTGGTATAATTACTAGCAATAAATTTGCTATACATGTATAGTAACGTATAAAAATATATTAAATAAATATATTTATTTAAATATTTTTAAAATTTCCTAGCCATTATAGTACTTCTTTTATTTTACGATTTTGTCCTTCCTTTAGTAAAGAGTACTAAAAATAGTAAATATACTATAATAATTTATAACACAAAATTCGTCTCCTTGCAAAGTACATTTAATTCTTCCTTTCAACTTATTAATTTATCTTACTAGAGGACATAGTACAGTATCGCAAAAAGTTTCCAAATCAGTAAAAAAAAAAAAAAAAAAAAAATAAGCGAATTTAAAAAGCAAAAACTTACAACTAAAAACAAACAATTTGGTGAGCAAACAAGATCTATTGAATCTACGATATATCTAGCAAGATATCGATCCGTCCATCATTCCAGCCACTCGAAGCAGCCTCCAAGCACCGCCACGCTAAGCGATTACCTCAGTCGAGTTCCATTCACAATGAAACCGGCGTATAACCGTCGGCCGCGAGTGTGGTCCGTCGCTCGGTGTCACCGCATAAAAACTACCTTACACCGTTACGCGCTCTCAGTCTCATCCCGATCGATCAAGCCGATCGCGGAGGATCCCGCGCGGAGGTCCTTCTCTCGCCTCCCGAAGATTTACGACGTGTGCTCAGGCCTCCCCCCTCCCTCGCGCCCCGCACTCCGCGCCTTTATTATACTAATTTCACCGGGGCAGCGCGTGAAAATACGGGCAGCCCCGGGTCTTGACTTTCTCCCTCGGTGCAACGGGGCTACTTTCTTTTTCGGCCGCCCCCGGGCGCCTTTTGTCGGGGCGTCGCGGTTCCCCGCACACTGGCCAAGCCCCCCGCGGGCCTCGGGACCGGAGAGCCGGTCCGAGCGGTGAATGTTGTGCAAAGTCGCGGTCGCCCGGCTAACCCGCTGCGGGAACTCGGAACCGGGATCTCGCGGCGGATGCTCCGCATGCGAGAGCTCCCTTGACTTTCTTTCGCGCCTCGAGTGCTCGCCGAGGGGTTCGACTGTAACTTTCGAAGGGCCTCGACTGATGAGCCGAACTCCGGCTTCTGCTGCGGGGTACTTAAACGTTTTTTTTTCTTTCGACTTCTAATGTGTATACACTGTTAATCATCTTGGGGTGTATCATGTGGGAATTCGGGTTTACTTTTGTATCGAAATCATTCGGTCAGGGAGTTATTTTGGTCGTTCCCGATACGAGAAATAGAAATTTATAGCGTAAATAAAAAGAACTTTGCTGTGAATGTGAATATTTTCTTTTTATATACGAATGATATCTCATTCGTGACGGAAAAGTAGAAAAAGATATTCGCAGTTTTTTAATTGACATATCGAAGTTATAAATGCTGTTCGTAAAAACTAACAGATAAATTGCGCCTTTAAATATGAATAACATGATAATTATAATTCTAACGACACTCAAGCGATTAATAACTTTCCATCAGCTCGCATGAATAATTCAAGCTGGTATTTCAATTAGCGTATATATTAATAAACAGCGTAAAAAAAGCAGTAAATCTTAAAAGCGCAAATATTAATTACCTTTCAAAAGCGCGGCTTATTTCAAATCGTAAATATTGTAAAAAATAAAACAAAGGCGCACACAAACAGCCCGTATACCTTCTTTTACCAAAACAGCATAAATCCTCGGGAAAGCCGGTCGGCGTAAAAAAAGGTTGGAAAAGATATTCCCGAGGGAGAGTGTAAGAAAAAAAAATTTACTGGCCCCCCTAAAAATCGAAAAACACTCGTCTCGCCTCGCGACAACAAGAGAAAGCCCAGACGCCGTCGGATAAAGCGCAGAAAGGAGAACAGACGCGGTAGCGGCGCCGTAAATCAATTTTTTCCGCAACGGAGACGCTTCCGAGCTTCTGCGCAGTGGATCTCGCGCACTCTCCGGTTCACGCTTTTTTTCTTCTTCTCTCTCCGTTTCTCTCTAACCTCGGGCCTCTCGCTCTCTCTCCATGCAGTGGCCGTGTTTGCGACAACTGCGGTGAGCGCCGAGGTCTGATTTAGTGGCGGTCTCGTCTGCGGCCGGAAAATCGACGCGCGGCAATTTACGACAGCTTTGACGGACGTTGCGTGAAAATGCGCCCTCCTTTGCTGGTAGCTGCTCCTTCGTCGGGATCGCCGGCCGTAAATATCGGGAGCGGCGGTGTGTACTTGCTCTCGGGCCCTCAATAGACGGGGGAGATTATTTTATTGGAGGTCGAAAATTATTTTATTGGAAGGATGCAAAAGGATGATCGACGGAACATTGTCCGAAAAAGGTCGCCGCGCAACTGGCCGATGGTAAATCATCTCGATGTCGCAGTTTTACGAGCTTCCTAATAAGTTTTGAAAAATATCGTAAAGTCAGATTTACTATATTTTCGCGGATCTCAATGCCCAGAGCTGACTTTCCGCGATTGCGGAGATGGCCGTAAAGCGAGTTTAACGAGATGCGTAATTTATTGATTAATAAAAGCGTTTATTGCGACTGTCACTGTAATTATTTGCGAGAATGATCGACTTGTGCTAACAAATCGTAAAAATTTATTTTTACTGGCCGTTGAAATAGAGACGTCCGTTTCATTATTTTACAACGTGAATGCTATATAAATTTTTCGTATAGTTTTAAAAATTACTTTTATACACCATTCAAAAGTATAAGATATACAGTAGACGAATAAAATTGAATTTAGTATAATTAATTGCATGTCAGTTGAAAAATTATGAAATAAAATCAAAATATAATTGAATACAATTACATGTATTATTAACACGTAATTCAAAAAATCACACTAGGGAGAATATTTTTTCATTAACATTATATTTAAAAATTCTTCGACAAAAAAAAAATGAACGTCATATCATAATAAATATTTACAGAAATAAACTTTTCAATTCCTAAAACGCAGTTTGAAAGTTAAAGGCTCGGCCGCGAATGAATGTGAATCGCCATTCAAAAATTCCCGGACCATTCGAATCCAATAAATCAGTCAAGCGTCGGTGAACAATGAACCCCGCTCATCTCCCGGCGAAAAATCAAACCGCATCTCGATAGCCGTCGAAAGAGCGACCCCCTCCGATTTTGCGGGCCACAGTGAAAGTTTCCCCGAGAGCAGGATCGCCGCATGTAGCTGCAGAGTAGACTCAGCGGGCGACGCGGATTCCCCGGTGGAGGACGCGGAGAGGCGCAAATCGCCGCCGCATAGGTGCAGGGGCGGGAGCGGGCGACTACTTGCTCGGGGGCGGGAGCGAAACTGGTTGTGCCGCGGAGTTGATCGCGAGAGAGGAAGGCGGGTTTCCTTGCAGCGAGGTAGGGTCTGGACGAGCGAGTGCCACGGTGTGAATCCCCGATGATTCGCTTTAACACTTGGTACATCGGCTATTAAAAACATTACCTTAGCTTTTTATATATTTATTTAATTATCTGAGTATTTAGATTATTCAAAAATATAGAAAAAATGATGTCGAGGTTCCCTCTAATTATAGTATACAATAAGTTATTTTTCCGAAAGATTTATTATATTAATAAGTATGTATAAAGAAGAGGTACAATTCTTCAATTTAAAATCTTTAGTCATTGTATTATATGATTGAATGCAATATTCTTAAAGTACTTTTGACAGATTGTTTTTATAAATTTAAAAAAATCCTTGACTACACAAAAGTAGAGCTGTTTTTTTCAAAATTCTGAATATTCTCTAAATTGAGTACAGAGTAGTCTTTGATAGAGGCGACGATAAAATATGTATGCAAACGAAAATAAGTAATCTAAATTAATCAAATCTTTCGTCTGCAGTTAAAAATAGCGACAGAATTGATAAGACAGAAATCAAAATGTAAACTTACACTAAAATTAATAATGTCACTGTAGACTTAGAAAAAAAAGCTCCATAACATAATACTCATGTAAACGTCCCGTTCGTATATATTTTCAGAAAATAAATGAATATCTCGCGATCATTCCACATCCTCTCAATCTGAAGAACAGCCTAATATACTCAAGCAAGCAAACACAGTAAGACAAGAAGCCCAAGTAAGTAAGACGGGAGCAGACCGGGGGAAAAAAAAGGAAATCTCGAGAAAAAAAAGCTCGACAGACAGCCGCGCGCAGCTCGCTCTCTTCAAGCTCGTGTTTTTCTTCCTCTTAGGGCGAAACGAAAGAAAAACAATCCCGCGGCGAGCGGTGGCTCGGAAAAAGTGCTCGCCGTGTAGCAGCCTTACACCCGGGGAACGCGGAAGCCAAGGTACTCGCGCCGCACACATTCGCGCCTCCGACGAATACACACACATACACGTACGAGCTGCTAGAGACGTAATAATAAACCGGGGGGCAGGGAGAGGCGTGTGGAGGAGGGGAAAAGGAGCAGCGCGGCGGCTCGTTCATCATCGGGCGCGAGCGGAGGTGGCCACCCACGCGGACCCCGCGCCGCTGAAAAATCGCCGGGGAAAGGTGAGCCCGGGCGCGCAACCTGTCGACGCGCGGCGCGCACGCGCTTCCGCGGAAAAGAGCGCACGGATCCTTGACGCCGCGATCGCGGGCGCCGCCGGCGAATCGCGCCCGTCGTGGGCGAGCGACGCCTGACGGATCGCCGATGATTAAATTACACGCTGCCGGGCGATTTTCATCTGACGAGTCGACTGCCTTGCCCCATTGTTTTGCCCACGGGGAGAACAATGAGGATTGGCGGAATGTCTTTTTTTTTGCATTCGCGGACTGAGAGATGCTTCTGAGGACTTCTTCATGTGCTGGAATGGAATATTGAGATGTTCGAGTAGGAAGAATGCAGTGAATGTATAATAAAATTAATTGCTACTATGCAGCGTTATAAGTAGCATTTATTAATAAGTGTGAAAATTTATAAATTTACTGTACTTATGCAATCATTTTATCTAGAGCCTTTGATCTTAGTGAATAAATTAATCGAAATAATTTATTCCATTTAGTTATAAATTAATTTATTTTTAATGTACTCGTATACTCGTACTTTTATATGATATGAACAGCAGTGAATACTTACTCGACACTTTTCAAATTAAATAAAAAAGAGTTGATGTTGAAAACTAGAGAATTTATTTACTGCACGCTTATTTTATTGATTCGCATAAGATTTACTTATTTCATTTTTCTAATGTATCCGTATAATAGACAACCGTTTTTAATAAAATATTTATAAAAACGGTTTTTATGTCCGCGGACATATAAGACGTTTAAAATATACGTTTTTAACAATATTTTTAACTTTTTCATTCTTGAAAACGTTTTGTGCTATCCGAGATTTAAATGCCGCTTGCAGATAATCTAAATTTTAAAAGTGAGGGGATATTTCATTAAGATTGAAGGTATATAGATTTATAATTTTATTTTTTAGAATAAAGAATCAAACCCTCTGTTTAATTAATTTCTTACAGGTTTTGCAAGGCACGTTTTGGGAATATCCGAATTTCAATATTCCAGATTATATCATATTGTGGCGGTCATTTTTACAATATTCAAGGGTCTTCAAAGCTTTCAAAAAAATATGTCTCTGCAATTACTTACCGATAAGTAATTAGTTAAAAAAGAAATATATAGGGGAAGGGCGGGTAAAACGGACATGGCGGGCAAAAGGGGTTTTAGCTATATTTTGTGTTTTATACTTTCTAGCATACAAATTCCAATCGCATAAACACATTGTAAAAGTTGTTCGTAAGTAATTTTCAGTATCTCTGCACAGCTCGAAGGGCTAACATCGACCAGAA
>JAWWEN010034969.1:0-14433 GCA_035582955.1 Sycophila texana | reverse complement strand
TCTATAAATAATAAATGATTCCCTATACTTCTAATGCTAACTGCAAGCATAACGCCGCCATATTAGTGTGATATATATATTGGCCACGCCCCCATGCCAAGTCCCAATATAAAGTTTAAATCTTTTACCTTGAGGAAGGAACGATCGATGAAAATAAATTTGAAGGGGGAGGTCCGGTGAAACTGACTTTCTTATATTTAGCGAGCACAAGATTTGGACCCATCGGTTGGTGGAGGGTAGGGGGTCAAATTAAAGAATCTTGTATAAAATGATTAAATTTTTCACCTTGAGGAAGGAACGATCGATAAAATTATGAATTTGAGGGGAGGTCCGGTGAAACTAGGTTCCTCATTTAGCGAGCACAAGATATGACGCATCCGTTGGTGGAGGATGGGGAGTATACACCTTACGAGCTTAACATCCCTGCAGGGGTGAGCATTGAAACCGTGGCCAGGTCCATTTAAATGTACAACAAGGTGCTCGCTTCTGAAATTTCCTCCCTGTGCTGTTTAAATCTATTTCCTCCTTCAAAAGGACGGCTGTTGACTAACATCTGTTTGATATTGATCATTAGCTCTTCTATATCTGCGGGTAGATGTTGTTTTATTTTCCTAGTCTGTGACGTAGTATGTTGTTTTATTTTTCTAGTCTGTGATGTAATTGATTGTAAATTCGATCCGACCATTTAGCCAATACCTATATAGAATATTGCGAAATTCTAACTGCACTTAAGTAGTTAATGACAAACTAAAGTCTCTTGACTGTTTGTCATTTTTTTTTTTTTAGATATAGAACTTCTTAAAAATTGATATTGTTATTCATATTTATTATTTTATATTGTATGTATTTATTTATTTTCTAGATATATGTTCTAAATATAATTCTTTTTTCTATTATTTTGCCTAAAGGACAAATAAAGGCTTGTCTGTCTCTTGATTTCATCGAAATCAGGACACACCACTCCAGTACGTGTCAACTCAATCCTGCTCTATTTATACTTAATTGGGCGCGTTGACCTATAAGCACGGTAAATTAAATAAAGGGTCTTGTAAAAAGACGACGAAATCTTTTACCTCGAGCGAAGGACGATCGATGAAAATGAATTTGAGGGGGGGGGGAGGGGGTCCGGCGAAATGTGGTCGGAGGAAAAGCGCTGGCACAGCAGACGCAGATAATAAATCACACTTAACCATCCCCACAGTCCTCGTTTTATCCTTCGACCCTCTGCGGCGCTGCTTAAGCACAGCGGTCCGTATATTTCACGAGGCGTACGCGCACGCAGAAATGACAGTCACGCGTGGCACTCGACGGCGTCGCCGATAACTCGGCGTCCTTGGGTAAGTTTTGGATGAGCGATTGATCTCTATCAGGCCGATGAGTTTTCTCTTTTATTGCAATTTTTTTCATACGAGTTTTAGCAGAAATGCCTTTTTTTTAACATGACGAAGTAGTCTTGGCGTTTAATTCTGTGGCTTGTAGAGGGAAAACCAGTTACGTCCACTGGTAATTACGATTCAAGGCTTTCAGAAATGTTTAAATATGTTATTTGGAAATTTACAATTATAATTGTGATAAGTGTACCTTACAAAGATTAATCGCTAAAGAAATTGATAATAATTATATTTAATAGTAAATGAAATCATGTTCAAAAACTGAGTTAATGAAGATCAATTTAAGTCCATCGCGTTAGAGGAAAAATAACTTAATGAACGATAATCGATTATTCTTAGCAAAAATAATAATGTCACTCTAATCTGTCTATATATAAAGCGAAAGATATTTTAAATACCAATAAATCATTCAGATTTTTATTCTTAGCCACAGATTTATAACTTCGGCATAATATCTTACGATTTTTTTTTAGATTTTTGGTAGAAGGAAAACGTCGAGTCATGTAAATGCACGTGTAAAAAATATATTGATTCTTGCAGAATATTATGCAATTTACGACTCGAATATTACTCCATATCCACAAATTTTTTTATAAGGTACGTACTCGCACATACCCACAGACACACAGACACCCTCGTGTGCGAGTATCAGCGATCCACATCGTGGCACTACGCCTCCTCTTTGAAAAAGTAAAATCTCTCCGCTACTCCATCATAATTTGCATAATTACGGCTCGCCCGTGCGAAAGGGCGCCCAATTAACCCGATAACGCCGCAACGGTCGTTCGCGCACTTTTCTACTCGCGAAAACCTGGTAATCCCTCGAACCGCCTCATCGGTCTCCGCGAGAAACACAGCGCACCTCGCCGTCGGGCTATTCGTATTTTTTTTGTTGTTGTTTTTTTATAAACCTGCCCGCGCCGCGCGCCAATTTTTTTTTTTTTTTTTTTTGTTCACGAGCGGCGATAAAAACGATTGAGTATCCTCTCGGCCGGCGCGCATTTACGAGCGGCGTAACAATGGCGCGAACGCGTCATTCAAATTACGCGCGGACGCTAATGCAGCCGCGGCAGGATTGTCCATCCTCACCAGCATGTTAAATGTTCCGGGGGGTTGGTTGGGGTATATATATATATATATATATATACGCCGCATTGAGAGCGGTGTCAAAACGTCGGGAATATCGATGCCGCAATTTTATGTTTGAACGCGAATTCGCGAGATGTCCAGCTCTCGAGGCAATTTTTATATTTCACTCGTCGAAACTCCTTTTTTTCATTTCATCAAGCGGGTCTAACTAGGGGAGTGTCCACCCTCCGGGCCATGAATTTTTGGATGAAACTTTGGAATTAGTTTTCTGGATCCAAATAGTGAAACGAAACACCCTTATTTATTTATTTATTTATATTTATTTATTTAACCAGAATAATTTACGTAAGTAATTACTATAGAGGTAAACGCAGTTACCTGTACATAGCTGGTACAAAAACATTACTTAAAAACTAAAGAAACATAACGTTATATTATATACTAAAAAAATTGTTCAACAAGATTACGTGACAGTAGTTACATTTATATTCTCTATCGAAATACAATAAGACTCTTTATTTTCTTCTTAATACTATCTCGACTACCTTTCTTTTGATAATACTACCTTTAGTTTGATCTAATAAGCCTTTATAACACTAGTGCGTAAAACGCCTAATTATCGCACGCAAGCGTACGATAATAGTACATTTCGATACAAGTGCGAGAATGTGATTTTTAGCGAAGCGAGTGTGAAAAGGTCACACGAGGCTAAAATCACCTCCTCGCCCATGTATCGAACCGTATTTTTTGATACAACGTGTGCAAGATACGATTTTGCGAAGCTGAGTGTGAGCGTGCGTGCGCAAAGTTGCATCTTTGCGCACGGCGTATCGAAAAACGACGTTTTCCACTCTCGGATTATAAAATTTTGTTCGATACTCGTGTCATAAATGATTTCCGGACTCGTGTGAATCGCTCGGACGTTAAACACGCACGAGTCCAAAAATCACTCATGTAGCGTACTAGTATCGAAAATAACTATTGTTTCGCAGATACAGCATGATCTATCAACATTGCGAACGTATCTACACATACGTTTTTTTTATCATTGGGTACATGAACAATGCTAATATTATGAATTACATATGCTTAATAACCGACCATGAGATCAAACTAAATGTGGCTTGTTTTATTATTTGGTACTACAGAAAGCGATCATTTTCAAAGTCTCATCTAAATTAATGACCCAGAGTGTTATTGACACTCTCTTTATGAGTATTTAACAACATGCGAAAAGCGTATCCAATATATTAGGTCCGTATAATTTCGCGATGGATCGAGGTTTAAAAAAAAACTTGACCATGGGATCGAGCGCATTGTGGATCTATTTGATGCGCGCGTTTATCCCGCGTTAAAGTTTCGTTTCGAACGACAGGCCGGAAATTAGGGGAGGCGGTGTTCTTGGTGGCGCGGCCGTGCGGACGGACGATACATTGAGTAATATCCCTGGAGCCGTATCAATTTCGCGAGCGATGTTCAGCTATGCGCCCGGCCCATTCATTATGGAAAGTAACGCCGATGTCCGACAGTTTTGACGGGGGTGGAGGGGTACGCGCCGCGCGACGACCGTATGAATTTTCCAGAAGTTTTCGATTAATCCGTTATTTATGACGCCGGCTGCGCGCGGACGTCCCCGATGCGCGTACCCCGTCGCGTCTGGGCTTTTGTTTTCGTAATTGGGGTAAATGAGAGTGGACTTAACAGGACTGACGGGTTGATTGTTTCTCTCACCCCTCCTCTTTTTTTTTTTCGCTTTTTTCCGTTTATTAAATATTTTCCAACCTAATTGAACGAAGTGCTTTCTGTTCTTTTACGCTTTTAATTATTGTTATCCAATCTGATTAACTTTTAGTGAAATGAAGGTATATTTAAAAGTGTGATTGCACCGGCGAAGTAACTTTAAATAATTCATCTGTAAATAATCGAATTAGTTATTAAAAAAATAAAAAATAAGATTAATGGAAATTGCTATAATAATTCTTCACCAATTTTTAGAAGGAATTTAACCTACTTGTAGGGGGTCTTTCACCCCACATTAGACGGAACGCTCTACTAAAGTGGCCAGCAATAAGAGAAAACATAACATTTCCGGAATTTTCATCATAATTTTTAAGTATCCACATTAATTAAGCAGATTAAAGAGGGCCCTAGAGCGCGGGCTAAATTTGTTTTCGCCTCTTTGACGCACTCGCGCGGCGACGATCACAGGGAGTCGGAGTTTTCGTGAAACGCGTCGATTGCAAGCGCGACAGCGTTAACATCCGTAAAGCCACACCGGCGCGAGGTAGGCTCTCGTTGAATAAAGCGGAAACCTCGAGTGGACACTAAGCCCCTAGGAAATTCAGCCGCGGGAAATGTAGAAATCTTTCCCGACGTCTCTGACTTTTTTTTTCAACCAACCTGCCTTTCGCTCTTCTCCTGTGCGCGCCTGACAGCTTTCATCCTCGGGATTTCTTACATTTTTTTTTTTTCATTTGATGGAAAGCTTGATAAAAACGTATATCTGGAATGTGCCAATTAGTTCTTTCAGGGATGTACATTTAATTTTGAATAAAGGAGTTATATTACAGGAACATGAATTTTGCTCTATAAAAGGTAGAAATCTAAGTGCAGTCTCATTTTTGAACGGCAAAAGGGTCTTTTAGATTCCGATAAGAATCCATTACTCGAAAGTCGTCCGGCACGTTTCAGCTTGCCTTAAAGTGGAAGATCGCAAGCTTAAATTATAGTATAAAGTACGCGCATCAATTGGGGGAGCTTTTCCTCCAGCTCAAAAAATTCTTCCGAGTTCCCTTAGCAATTTTTTTTTTCCTGACCGAAAAAATGTCTCGCTTCTCTTTTTCTTCGAGCTAAGATTCATGTCGTCTTTTGATCGTCCTTTGAGTTCTTTGAGTCCGGAAAATTCTCCTCCTGCGAGTACTACTTACATAAATTATGGTGAATTTATTTCATTTATATTTACTATTTTAAGTGCGGTACTAAATTTATTATCCACTTTTGTACGTAGACGACTTATAGATTAGTTTTTTTACTCGTTATTAAACGTTTAAATTGAAACTGAGGTGCTAGCCCTTTTTCGCAATGAAAGGCCGTTTAAAAGGCAGTAGCACGTCGCGGGATCTATGGGCGCTTTATTCTTGGCATTCGTAAATGCCGCGCTTAATGGAGCCGATAATGGTCGGGACGTGAATGTTTCGCGCGCTCCAAATGGCCTACGGTGATCAAGACTGTAATAAGTCAACTTTTATGTCTACTTCAAAACTCGCGCCTTGTTCCATAAATAAATATATCTCGCGTATTTCTGATTGACCTATTAATTTTTTGGAATTACTCCAATTCCGCTGCGCTTACTTCGCTGGCGTGAAGGACATCCCGAGTGCAATATGATTTTATTTTTCAAATATTTTGCGCAAATCATTAAAGATGAAAGTTTTCGGTTAAGAGGTGTAAAACTGTCTACTGCAGATGGGTATCGATATTTTATTAGATCAAGTGTACGATGATAAAATGGCGACCCATATTCATAACTCAAATAATAATGTAAAAAGTATAATCAAACGAACAAATAAGGATTATTATTATTTCATCTAAAGTAACGCGAGGAAAACCATGTCGACAATAAGAAATATTTGATATAGAATCACTTTCTGATGTCCTTTGATATGGTGCGAAAAATTTCTTATTTCTATTTCAAGGTATTCTATTCTATATTCTTTTTAAATATCTCTAAGACTGACATGTAGTCTAAAAAATTCATAAATAAAAAATAAAAGTAATTGTTTTCAATATGCCAAGTTAAGTCAGATTTTTTTCAAAAAATGATTTTCCTCTTCTAATAAAAAAAAAAAAGAAAACATCGGTGCCTGCACAGCAGATCCCAAACCATGAATTTCATCCATTTAAAAAAGAAAAAGTGCTTCACATCGCACGCGCGGATACAAATTACGTTTTATAATTAAAATCCATCCAATCTCAAAAAGCTGTCTGTCTGCCATTACTCTTTTAATTAGACCATTCCCCCGCGCGCGTAAGTAACATTGAAAATTCGCGCGCGGATTCTCGCATCCCGCGGGAAATGAAATTTTTGCACCGAATCGGTCCGTTCGCGGGCGTCCGAGGGTCGGCCAGCGAAACGCGCACACCCCCCCGAAAAGATAGCAACGGCGCGCGGAATTGCATCGGCCGTATTTTAACGTTCCCAAGCCCTCCCCCGCCACCCTCCGTTCGCGACCGCAGCAAAGAGCAAACCGAGCGGGCCGCTACGGTTTAATGGCGGGGTATAACTGAAATGTTGATCGAGAAGTGCATCGATGGAAAACTCGATTTTCCGTCGGCGCTGCCACGGCCCTCCTCGAATCGTTATTTTTAATTACGGCCGGACAGAAAACTGACCCGCCCACTATTTTTTTCTCGTGCCTCTCTCCGCTCTTAATTGGATCGGAAGGGGCATTGATTTTTTTCAGGGGTACAGCGAAAAAAAAAAAATAAAACAGAGCCGCGGTGCGACGGATCGGCATAACGAACGGCCGATCAGTCGATTCAGCCGCAAATTAAGAAAAAATCGGCAAGCCGAAAAACGGGGCGAGCCATTTATTTTTCTTTTTTTTTTCGCGGGTTGACGGTGTATCGGTCGATTTCACGTCGCCTGGACGCGACGCAGACGCGCGAGTGGTTCAGGTGCGACTATATAAAGGCACGTAATAATTTTCCGGACTCTCGAGCGTCAAGCTCGTCGGCTCTTTGAGGGAAATTCATTTCGCGCCAGTTTTAATCGACGTGCCGCGGGTGAATTTCGTCGATTATAGCGCTGGTTACGAGGATAGAAGCACTTTGACGGCGGGTCTTATCCTCCCCTCTGCTCGAGAAGGGTCGGGGGTGGGAAGCGTTTTTCAAGTTTTAATGGAGAAGTTGGAGCCGCCGCCCGCTCGACAAACTTCGCCGGGGCTGATTATGCGGAAAATATCATCTTGAAACAATTCCGACTGTTTACATACCCAAGCGAGAAATATATATATATATATATATAGTTCGCACTGCGCGGCGATTAATCCTCGAAAACATACATTTGCCGTGGTTAAAATGCTATAAAAATTTTTTCTTTAACAGATGACCGTACACCCCTTCTTCCCTTAATCGAGAAACTTGAAACAGTCCACTCTCCGCGAGTTATACGACGATGCTGCATTAAAACGGACGTTACGATTATTCGCTCCCTCTTAAAGAAAAGGGTGAGAGCCGTTTCCGCGATGAAAGAGGCCGCTCGAAAAATTAAACACTCGAAGGGGCGATGGAAAATTTAACTACGTGCGGAAAGTTGAGCGCGCGGACTCCGGGGCATTAATGAAAAATTTATCGGTACTCAAAATTTTCAACTTTGTTCTCTCCAGGCCTTCTCCGTAGCTTACGTCCGCGCCTTAGGTTCCGGTAACGGCCGAGACCACTTGGTCGTTCCATAACCGGCTAAGTTTTAACCCCCAGCGGCTGCGCACTCGTTACGACCCTGTAATGCACTGGCCGGTGGCACGACGGGCCTAACTCCATTTACTGTAAACGATAAACTGTCTTTGGCCCAGCATCACCCGAACGAGCGCATTTTCCGTCAGCGGGAAAAGCTTTTGATTGCCGCGTTGCTTATTCAAGACGAAGATCCATTTTTTTTTTTACTCTTTTACTCGTTTTCCGTTTTCTCTTGGATTTTAAAATGTTATACTAATTTTTTAATGTACGATTATCGTAAACAATTACTTAAGTTTTTTGATAATTAAGAAATGGAATGTATACAAATAAGTACATACATTGTACCATATAAAAATAAATAAAATAAATATGGTTTTAAATTAAAATATTTGATAAAGCACATGGTAGTATTTTAAAATTACATTTTAAAAAGTGCCCTTGAGTGATACCAGAGTTATCTCTTAAATAAATAATACTAAAATTTAAGTCGCAATTCTATAGAAATGATATCACAGTAGGTTAAATTAAAATGACTGTAGATACAAAATTAAGTATAGCAGACTATTCTCGTCGAGTTTGACAAAAGACTAAAAATAATAACAACCCACTTGCACACACCATTCACGCTAAAATTACACGACACAATAATAAAAAAGCGATAATGTCACTCAAAGATAATTTCACTTACATGCCTCGAAGTGCATTTATTTCAAGCGTCAATTAGTCAAATGTAATTCAATGCATGCAAGGAAAATTATCTTTGAGTAACAGCCAACAGGTACATCGAATCTACACTACGTAAAAATACATAGAATTATATAAACGTCTCGTAACTGCATTTCAGTGCTTCAAATGTAATCCAATTAGGCTTGTAAGTAGAGTTATTAGAATATACGTATATTTATTAGAATACACACTTTGATTCCAAATGAAATGTTAAGTTTCTAGTATCAATGCAAATCGCGCACGATAAATATCTTCTTACGAAAAAAATTAAAGATAAAAAGGAAGAGGCGCTAATAACGGCAAGAAATAAAGCTGTGCGGTTGACTCAAGGTGGGGTCGTGGCGTTAATTAGGCAGCGGAATAATTTCTCGGTCATTAAGCGAGTCCTGGAGGGCGCGAATTGGCTTCCGCCGGCGGGACAATGGATTTCTTTGACTAATAACCCGGCCGTGCAGCGCCAATTTATGGCAAGACAATGACGATCGCCCGGGTTCTTCTCTTACCGAGCGCTTAATCTTCGCGCGGCACAAAGGCCGGCGTCGAAGGTGCCGCAGGGAGACGATAACAGAGATGAGGAATTTATCTCGCATAATTTCTTTTCGCTTGAAATTTCCTTAGTTTAAAGCTCGAAATTATCTATTACGAGCTTTCAAGATAACTCTGTTAGTTACGTGCTCCACGCAATAATTTTCTTTTGTCATGAGAAAGGCGAACCTCTTAATGTAACAATATTCTATAGTAATTTGTATATTGAACTTTTTTTTCTTTACTTTTTAATAAATATAGTAATTACTTTTATTACGTTACTTATATAGCAAAATCCGAGCAGTTCACGTGATCAAATTTTTAAAGTAATGTCGAATAATTAGAAAATTTAATAATTGAATAATAGTTTTACTGATCATATTTGTATTTAAAATCCTTCTCGTTTTACCGTCTTTTTTTCTCCTTTTTTTTCTTTAAGAGTGGGTTGTATTTTTAAGTTTTAAATCTACATTAGTGTCTTACACTGTACATATAAATTAATTATTCTAAACGTAAATTTAGCACTTGCAATTACAAGAATCCACTTTTGTTACATATTATTATACACAGTGCGTAATACTTAAGCGATAAAAACAAGAAAAAAAAACAAGAAAAAAAGTACATCCGTATATCAAACTATGCTATACATTTCAATACCGCAGAATGCATCAGTCGCACTTTTGCATGCGAATGAAATTACGAGCTGACCGCCATGAGGTCTGAGCCGACCGACGCGACAAGACAACCCCGACGGATGGCCTCGAGGGGTGCGGGAGGAGGGGGAGGTCAAGTCGACCGCGCGAATTCCCGTCGCCGCGCGATAGCCGTCGTCGGGACGCCCGAGATTTCCTCGGGAGCGCGCACCTGCGCCGCGCGAGTCGCCTTGGAATTGCAAATGCCCGAGACGCGCGGAAGACGCGCGCTGGAGGCTGCCGGCGCAGTTTTCGCCCCCTCGCGATACATGGAAATTCTCTCCGACGGTTTGAATTATACACGTGTTCGCGCCGCGGCGCAATACTTCGGGAAAGCTCGCGCTTTCGGTATACGACGAGGAACGCGCTGACTGCGGAGAAAATGAAAATTTTTTTCCGGTTTCGTGGATTGGAATGGACCGGCATCGCGGCGACTTTTGTTGAATCCGCGATATACTTGGTTAATTCGATTCGAGTATGCTCGGAGAATTTCCTCGTGAAAATTACTGCGAAGATTTTTAGAAAATTTACAGTGAAGCTTTTGAAGTAAAAATTGCGTGAAGAAACGTGATCGCCGGACGTTTGCAAGTTTTAAAATTTTTTAAGGGAAATAACTGGAATTTCTTATCTGAATCTGAGACGATTGTCGAAGCTTTTTATAATTTTTACAAGAAAAACTCCGTCATTTTTGCGTGAAAAGCTCCATCTTTTTTGCGTGAAAAGCTCCGTCTTTTTATGCGAAAAGCTCAGTAATTTTTACAAAAGAAAACTTGCTCAGTATAACATTGTCGAGTGGCTTACTAAGATATAAAAGTGAAATATTTATTTTTTTTTCGAATTAACGATGGTCATTTGTAATTGTAACTGTTAAGACTATTTTTAGAATGTCTTATTTTAAAAACATATACGTACCAAGGATACTACTTGCCTTTTATCCTATACATTAATTAAGATAAAGCATATATATAATAATCTAATTAAATAATTTAATTAACCATGATAACGATTTAATAACCAACTCTTTTTTGTTTGTTTCAGGTAAGCTTTAAAAGCTTGAAAGCTCTTTTCAATACGCAATCCAGTATCAGTAAGTTACTTTCTTATTACCAAATTGCAAAGTGAAGCAATTTTTATTTTTACAAAATGTTAAGAAACTAAATAGTTAACAACAAAGTTTTAGCGTTACACTAAAAGATATTATTTTTCTTATTCATACTTAATATCATTTGTATTTGGTATTCATTCCAATTTATTTTCCATTTAAATCCCAGAACTTCTTAGAGCGCCATCCAAGGAAATAAATAAATTAATAAATAGAGAAACAAGTTAAAAAAGAAAAGAAAAGAACAGGAAATCCACGTAAACCTCAAATAAAACATAAAAAAAAAGATAAGATAAAAAAGGCACACCTCGCGATCAGCGCGTATCCGGGCTTTGTTCCCCCGATGCGCTTTGCCCTCGCGCGCTCATAACGAGACTTTTTCGCAAAACGATTTACGAGCTCAGCGGGATCCGCAGGCGGGAGAAATTACTGGCGCGATGACATTACGCTCACTGACTTACGAGCCGCCGCGCTGTACTCCGGCGCTTAGCCCTTTCTTCTCTTATCGCAATTTTTCAGCGCGGCGCTTTATGTATACGCCGAGCGTCGCGGTCACTTTTTATTGCCGACCCCCTCGGAATCGAATTGCCAGAGGAAATATCCTTTCGCGAAACTTTCGGGATTTTATAATAATTTAATTTGGCCCCGGAGCGGGGGAGGGGGTTTTATTTCGAGGATCGAGAGAGCGAAGATTAAATACGGGCCGAAGCGATACAAAAAGCTTGCTGGAGCGAAAAACAATTAAATTGAGCGTAATGTAATTTCTGCGAATATCAATTAATATTTTAATTTCTGTTTACCGGTTCAGTATATTCTGTTTTTAATTGGTAAATAATGAATTAAAGGTTATTTTATGTGTGAATGTATGCTGATTCAATGTAAATGTTGAAATAAACATGAATTCTTTTTTAACAGTTCGTTATATCCTTGAATAAATAGGTTTTTTTCTATTTTTGTGCGAAGGATAAAATTTATTTCAAGAATTTATAGGTCGTATTAAATGTTTACTGTGTACTATTACGGTTTACTGATACCTACACTTAAACTATTACGCATTTTAAGGTTCTTAATCTTCTGTGATTTAACGTGCTGCTAGAAAAAGAGTAAGAAATCGGGATCGAAGTTAATTACATTAGCGGCGCCACAAATTTAGACTACCTGTAATGTATATATTTCGAACTTCCAAATATAGAAAAAGGGAAATTTCAAGATAATTAAATAAAATATTTAATTTTCCTCTAAAAATAGTTACTTGAGAAAAGCTAAAATTGAAAATCAAAATGATACTAAAATTAAACTATCGATCTAGTTAGGAATAAATTATATACTCCGTCTTTTTGTCCAATATCCATAATAAAACTAACATTTTCGATTTGATAATCAATTTTTTATCATCTTTTCCGAAGATAAATTTTTTTGAAAATTTCATTATCATCCTTTTGAACTTCCATTCTCACAGCTATCATACCTTCCTCTTTTTCTTTCGCTACTTTCATCTTCTCTAGTGTTTCTTTATCTTTACATTATTTGAAAAACTTATTTTATAAAAAGGATAGAGTATCTCCGCAGCAACTCCTGTAAACTCTTCGGGAAATTTTTCTTTGTTTTACCTTTCAATAATGAAAAAAGAAGTTTGGAAAAGTTGCTAATTTTACGATCGTAAAACTTTATGCTCTCCAAGAAAA
The DNA here is from genome assembly GCA_035582955.1 of Sycophila texana. Classification (NCBI taxonomy): domain Eukaryota; kingdom Metazoa; phylum Arthropoda; class Insecta; order Hymenoptera; family Eurytomidae; genus Sycophila; species Sycophila texana. Next base: position 1,766 of record JAWWEN010034969.1, on the reverse strand, counting down.
AGAGCACCAAGCTATTTGCCGTTCATAATAAACAGGAAAAGTATTAATTACAAAAATTTGAAAAATTTACTATAAAAGAAAAGTTTGTAATAGGAATGAAAAATATTCAACATTTTTCATTTAAGTCACTATGTATTTTGTAATAAATAAAAGTTCGTCAATATTAAATTTTAATAATAATAAAAATTGCATCAATTAAATTTCACGTGTAACTTTGTTCCCTGTAACTTGATTAAAAAATTTCTCATGCAAGTTAAACATGCATCGAGAAGTAAATATCATCCTTGGTTTCTCATCCATGACGTACAACCGTTACCTATAAAAAAAATGTACATACCGTGTAATCGTTTTTTTTTTTTTTTTTTCTTTTGAACTACATTCCAAAGGGCATTCCGGATGCATCGCGGTCCCGCCTTTTTTAACGAGCCTCGATTTCGACAATTTTCGCGCCGCTGGCGATTTTTCCGCCGCACGCGCAACTCCCTGCTGGCTTTACGCGTGTAATTTTTTTTCGTTCGTCCCTCTTTTTTTTCCGCTTGATCTGACGAAATAAAAGCTACCCGTCAATTCGCACAACTCGTTGACAGACTCTATTCACCGAAGGTCAATAATTCAAATTATCCTTGTTGCACAATATATTGTAGGTACTCTCAGTTAACTAATACTTGTTGAACTATGCTCAAACAATTTTCGATAATTTCGAGGGTATTCCAATACTCCTTAACAATGTAACATGCACCCGTCGGCGCTTCAATCCAACTAAGGTGCAGTTTAACCGAAAAATTTCGGGACTACTGTCCAACTTACTGAGACTTAAGAAATTACATTTGACGTACAGCCGTCTAAAGCGCTCCCGCGCGTTCCGAAAATTTTGCTCGTTACTGTGCGCGCTTCCATCATCGGTTCCCAATTAGCTCCATGAAGTTACGCGCGGAAATTCTCCCCGCAATCGCAAATTTCGTTAATACAGAACAACTGCACTTAAAGCGTGCTCTAACTTGGCCCAACTGTCGGGGGAGCCCGAACTTAACTTTGCGCCGCGCATAATGCGCCGCTCCTTCGAAAGCTGCACGCTGCGCGAGCGGACGAAGTATCTGCGATGTGTGCGTATAATATATACATATAATTATCCTCTCTTAAAAAAGTGTTGGCCTTTGTTGTGAAGCATTTTCCTTCTCCTAAAGTGATGGCTTTTGTTGTGAAGCATTTAATACGTGATTCTGATTGGTAGCCAAGATGGTCGCCAAGATGCGCGAACGTGATTGGTCGTCTGATTTTTTTATTAGGTAGGATGCGAGAACGCGAATTTTTCCATTTTGAGAATATAAAAAAATTTTAAATTAAAATTAATTACATTATGATTATATATTTTTTCGATACCGGAGAACACTTGGGGTCAAATGGCTCCAAAAAATTCTGAGAAGTTTTTCCACTCATTAATTGTAAAATAATTAGTGTAAGTTATAAGGTCCTGTTAACTTATTTTCATATTTAAAAACTTTTTAAAGAATTTTAAAATCCTGCGTAGGATATTTCCGATCAAATTCAAGGCTAGGGTCCATAATTAAAAAAGGCGCCAAAATTAAAAACAAAAATATATCTAACCTGAAAATGTAGAAGGACACAAAGAGCGCGGTAGATTTTACTATAGTCCTCTCTTAAAAAAAGGATGCTGGATGTTGTGAAGTATGTTAAGGACGTTCTCCGGCAAATCAAATTTCTTACAATTTTTTTTAAATTAACAGGAAATGTTCTTTAAAGTGTCC
>JAWWEN010034948.1:0-14437 GCA_035582955.1 Sycophila texana | reverse complement strand
CCCTCGGCTTCGCCTCGGGAGCCTATCCCACGCGGCCAATAATGACGCATTTTTAACCCACGTAGCGTAATATACTATTAATGTAAGTTATATTTAAAACTATATTTCAAATTTACCGCGCCAACTTTAAACATCCTTATAATAATTAACAAAATAGAAATAAATTATTAAGAAAGAAAACTTTTCTGTTAAAATGGATTATATATATTCCTTTATAAATTACTTATTGAAACTTGAAAAATCGGTTAATTATTAGATTGCGTTATGAACGAAAGAAAGTTTTCTTTTTTAAATATTTCAAGTTTGCCGCGCTCTTATTCAAGATTCTCACACGAAAAATTAAAAATCCACATATCATATCATCTATTTCAACCACGACGTGATCGATGATGGATCGTTACAATTCCGCAGCGTTTTGGACTTCGACGTTGATCATATTACTTAATGAAATTAGAAAGTGATTTTTCTCTCTATATGCGCATGACTTAATGACGAAGAGAAGAATTCCAATAATAAATCATCATATTTGCACAGATTAGATCAGAATGCAACGTACATTTTACAAAATAAAAATACACTGACTCTTCAGACTCCAATTCACCAAATGAAATTTTACCAACAGTGCGACGAGCATCACTCATCTTTTTATACACTCGGAGTCTTCAATCAAACGACGTCGCAATGAGCGAAACGCTTTTTACCTGTCAAAACGCGCCGAAATTTTTCAATCCTGTTTGCCTCGTCCGATCTCAAAATCGCCAATATCATCCACGATTAATTTCTCGCGCGGGCAGCGGAGCTGATCGTTACGGTAGCGCGAGATCGGCTGCTTGAGAAAAATCGCGCGGGGCGACGCCGTGGGCGCTTTGCGCATAAATTACATCGCTCCGGGAGTGACGGGTCCGGGGCGGAGATGCGGACGCGAGATTAATTAATCTCTTGCGGAAGTGCGTCCCGCGCGAACGACGACGTTTGCTTTATGCCCGGGGAGCGGCGCGCATACACCACCGCGAAAGCGAGAGTGGATCGCTTTAATCGGACCTTTTCACCTTCTAATTACCTCCAACCTCCCCTCCCTTCCATCGTCTCTTGTCCGATGGAGAAACAAGCGCGACGCGCAGATTTTCCGGAGTGTTTTTTTACGCGTTTGATGGGAAAGGTTTTGGCTAATGAGCGGTTGTCGAAGATTGCCGATGTTATTTTATTTATTTATTTTTTTTTTTATTTTAAACGAATGCTGCTCGCGGATTGGATATGTTAACATAGTTGAAACTGATTAAAAGCTTGAGTTTCTTTTGGTTTTAGCCGATGAGGTCGGTAATCACCGCCGAAACTATTATTACTGCAAGGAAAATAGGCGGATTTGAATGTCAGTCCGTGAATGAATATTTTAGCGATGGAAATAAAGTGTTCAATTGCGAGGAGGGTATAATTAAGGAATGAATACAATTTTTTTTTAGGGAGTAAGTGACAGACTCTATTCAATTCTATTAAGACATTTGACTGTGAGCTGTTGCACATTGAAAATTAGCAGATATTTTTTTAAGTGATGTATTCTTTTTATGACTTATTACCAATTTTATTAAATTTTTTACTTTTGCTAATTGTGACTTGATTGAACTAAAAAATTAATTAATCGGCAACTCGAACGTTATCTTAAAATTTAAAATGAACTTTTTTTATCATCCATTAATAATAACACTACAAACAAAGGTTTATTTGCCTGTAATAAATTCTTTTAGAATATTTATTAAAATTTTATAAAAAGGAGATTTAATTTGGTCTTTTTTACCTTTTTCTTAACTTTTTAAGAATGTCTTACAGGCGCGTCAATAATGAAATAAAAATAAAAAAAGACAAAATCGAATTTTCTTCTTGAAAATTTCAAAAATATTCTAAACGAATTATTACAGGTAAACGTACACGCAAAATTGATACAATGTTTATCCCTAGATTTGAATTTGTTGTTACAGTTTCTTTTACAAAAAAACACAAAGAAGCCTCTAAGGAAATTGCATTTTGTATTACTTACTTTTATAGTTAACTAAACTCTACTTTAAACAATACAAAGTCAATCCTCCAGCTAAAAGCAACACACGAATGATTCCTCTTCGAATTCACGATTTTTTTTAAAAAAAGTCATACACAAACAACTTAGAATCCCTCGTACAAAAACACCAGATACACCAGTACACGCATACCCGTTAAACCAAAAAAAAAGTGTTAAACCAAGAATCAGCGAGTTAGACTAGCACAAAACGCTAATTAACGTGGGAGTATACTCATGCGACGGCCGGAGTGTCGCTCGGCGGTCGACGAGCGGCGCGAATGAAAGCAGCCGCGGGGAAAAAGTTGAGGCACGTGAGCGAGAACGGATTTTCGACCCTCGCGCCATTTGCGGCCGAGGCAATCACTCGTTCTCCTGATGGGACGCCGCTGGAACATCGCCGAGGCTGAGGTCGCCGCGGGGATATACGCATGCAGCTATACGTACGTTCGCCAGTTGCTTGCGGTGCGCAGAATTTAAAACGACGATTCCGCAAATTTTTTCCGGCGAACAAAGCGAATACGAGAAATTGGCGCTATTGCTGTTACTTTATAATGACGTTTCTGATGACTATTGTAAAAAGGGACGAAGCGTTAAATGATTTTACCGAGAGAGAGAGAGAAGGAATTAGAGGTATAATATGCAGCGTTTTAACTTGAAATATTTGGAATTTTGCTGGCGAACAATAAGCGAATACGAGAAATTGGCATGTATTGCCGTTATTTTAATGACGTTTCTGATAACTATTTTAAAAAGAGACGAAGCGTTAAATGATTTTACCGAGAGAGAGAGAGAGAGAGAGAGAGAGAGAGAGAGAGAGAGAGAGAGAGAGAGAGAGAGAGAGAGAGAGATAGAGAGAGAGAGAGAGAGAGAGAGAGAGAGAGAGAGAGAGAGAGAGAGAGAGAGAGAGAGAGAGAGAGAGAGAGAGAAAGAGAGAGAGAGAGAGAAGAGGTTTTAACTTGAAATATTTGGAATTTAATATGTGCAGTTTGGATGGCGATGAAAGCTGGGGAAAATCAAGTATGCAATATAACTATCTTCGCAGCTGCTATGCGATGTGCGAAAATTGTGATGGCGAATTGGAGGGACCGTTTCTGCAAATTATACATTAAACGCCGAAGATTGTACATATATATGTATAATATTCATTGATTATAGCACCGTAGATGCAAATGTATGTGTACCATTTTATTCGTGATTTGCCATTAGATTAAACTGAAGGTGTACTTAATTGAAACTTTTTGAAAGAAATTGCCCCTTTCACAGCGTCAAAACGTGACGAATTTTCTATCATTTATAATTTATAAACTTATATTAACGAAGACGCAGCTTAGTATGCATGAGATCATTTGAATCTTCACATTCTTGAGAATAAAATTCATATATCTATGATTAAAAATTAATATTTCTATGATAATCATTTTTTTTTTGCTAAAATATATTTTATACCTTAGACATTTTCTGAGTTTGGAAAGAAGCGACTTTAGAGGAACGCATAATAAGGAAAGCTCCGAGAATCGAACAATTCTAAAGAAGCTGACGCATCGACGTGTATTTTCTTCCTACTTCGCGGGCAATTTTAAAATATTTTCCGTCTAATTTATGGACAAATGTGTTCCAGACCAATCAATACGTTATTCATTGAGATACGCGCGGGATGCACTTTCTCTTTTCGCGATAATAAATGAACGTTGAAATTAAATATACCCCGATAAAATTTACGTTTTTTTTTTTCTTTCTTTTTTCATGGCGCACGAGGCCGAGAGCGCGAAAAGTGAAAAGGTCCATTTGCTCAAATGACTTCTATGACAGATAGCGGAGGAGAAAAAAAGAGAGTCCGCTACGTCGGAAGCTTGAAAAGATACTGCTAATGACCGATGGAAATTCAAAGGAATTTCTCGTTAGATTTTCGACCATTGTTTGGCGGATTTATGGATTTTTTTTAAAGCCATTGCACAACGAGGATGCTCGAGGATAATGAGAATCGGTTTCTGCCGGTAGTCAATGAGAAAAGTCAGAAGAGCCGTTTAAAAGTATTAAGGGATATTTGATATGGACGTTGAGCTCGGCTCATTAGCGACCACACCTGCGCGATGTTTGGCCTGAGCTATGCGGGTATATATGTTAGGATGATGTAGAAGCATAAAGCTCGGAAACACTCGCTATAAAATTCATTTTAATTGCACGCGTTTCTATCATCGTCTTAATTACTTCCTACCGTGGTTTAGCTAAACGATTATTTACATATTTAAATAAAATATAGTAATGTAGATTTACAATTTGCGTAAGGTAAATTAAAGCTTTGGAGTATAAGGAAATATCTGTTCATTTGATTAAATACCTCGTAAAAACACAAGATCAAGAGCGTACCTCCGAACAAAAAAGTATTAAATCAAAGGAGGCATGATTTACTGCAAGGAGTCATTCAGTATTTTTCTTTTTTAGAATTAGTGGTACTAGTAAAAACTTCTGTACACTGAGAAAAAAGTTGCTAAAGTAAATTTTGGTGTATATGCACAGGATTATTGCTAATACTTCATTTATGGCAAATTTTATTTTAGGATATGGCAATTTTTTGCGAGAGTTCAATCTGTGCTCACGTTCCCAAACAGAAATAGTAACACTTTTTTATATTTTTTATATTTTATAACACTTTTTTCTTATTGTTTCAGTATCTTTCACATTGTGTCTGCTAAAATTCCTTTAAGATGTGTATGTCACATTAATTTAATTTTACCTTTGAAATTGTGTAAAAAATCTTGAGGGAAAATCTTCCAAACTCATTCTACGTGATAATCGATTGTACGAACTAATTTCCGAAAAATTTTGAGTAACACTCTGATATTAAAGGTAATTGAAAAAAATCTTTCAGAAATATCTTCCATACGTATTCAGCGTGATACTCAATTGAGTATTGTACGAGCTTATACTTTCCGAAAAATTTTGAGTAATACTCTGATATTAAAGGTAATTTATGTAAACTAATATTTGAGATAAGTTTAAAATTATTTCAGGCCGGACAATTTATATACGTATAAAGAGACAGATTGTAGTTTCTTTCCGCCATACCCGAAAGTAGCTCGATAAGGCTTGGCGCACTTGTAAATCATCCGGTCAAACATTAATCCGCGAAAGTTGCAGTTGCGCCGTAAAATTTCGCAATCCCCCCGAAACATCTAAAAAGAAAACCCGACACAAAAGCTCAACCTTTCTCGCGTGCACTTTCCATCGACTTCCTCTTTCTCTTTGTTTGGTCCAAAAGCTGTGGCAGGTCGATGTTTGCGTGATAAGGCATTTTCCGTGGGTGTAATATTTCAATTGTAACGAAAGGTAGTTATTTTAGATGCTAATATATTACGTCTTAATTGTTGTGTATTTTAATTTTTGCTGAAAAAAACAGAGTTTACTTAATTTACTTTTCTACTTAATCTACTTATTTACTTATCTAACTTCCTCTCCTCTACGAAGCAGAAGGATCTTTACATCAGTTGCAGGGTACGCAGCAATGAATAGTTCTTTTCCAAGTTTAAAATTTTTTTTTGAAATAAATTCGTTTCGTTTAACAACTGAGTTTGCTCAAAATTAGCGAAAAACGATGAAATATGAATGTAAATAATTTAGAATAAAAAAAGAAAAGTAATAATAGCAAATTGCAAATATGAGTAGTAAAACTAACTGCTGATATACTGGCAGAGGTTTTTTTATATCCCTTTTGGTTTGCTAAAAATTTGGTACTTCTTTAAATTAGCAAACAAAACAAAATCTACGAATTTAGTGATTACAATCTTTAAAATATTGTGCTAATTTTTATTCTTAGCGAACAAATAAATGTCTAGATCTTAAAATGGTCTAACCATACCAAGTCATTAAATTTGTATCAAAAAAATTTTCTAAACACACTTCTCTATTCCTCCATCAGGTATACCCCTCATATGACAGGCGTACTCTTTGCACTAAATTCATCATCGCCTATCGTCTCTCCAATCGAGAGATAACGGCCTACCAATGAAAAGTCACTCAACACTGCCGACATAACACAAAGCGACTTTTTTTGTTCCTCCTCGGCAGGGCGTAACTGGTAAGCACCGTAATAACACCGGCGCGGGAGTATATGATGCAATGGTCCGATAAGCAGCGACGGCCTAATAGCTGAGTCCCTCGCGCAGGCGACGCGGATCACCAACTGGCCGTGATCTAGAAAGTGCATCAACAATTCGGGCCTTTCCCAAGAGACGCGCGTGGCTACGTGCCCCGCTGCACTGATTCCGTCCGTTTTGACTTTGCGTAGGAGTGAAGGAAATCGGCTCTTTTCCAGTGAAATTTTTATGGGATTTTTTTTTTACACCGGAGATTTGGGAGTGACAACCGGAAGCGAATTCCTGTGCAGTGCATTCATTAAGATACCTTAAACCCCTCGAGAAAGTATTAAATTTTTGATAGTCTGTGCACTTGTTAAAAATACTTATCTAAGTAACGAAGCAAAAAGCGTATTTCGAGAAAATTTAATACAAGTCTTGAAGTATGATGAAAAATATTGCGGAATTTTAAATAAAGTTTAAATAATACACACGATTCACTGCATATTCTTCTATCCATCAAATTCTATACTATAATATAACTTATGTAGAGCTCTTTCCAAATAATTATTCCGATGATTTTTAACAGCAATATTTTTTTTCTTTTTTCACTTGAAACTAATCAAGGCAATCCTACAAGACAAATCGAATTAAAATTGACTTCACTCTGACTTCACTGGAGTTTACTTCATATTTTCACTCGAAGTTTATGTTGAAATTAACTCCCTCGATTAGAGTGAGTTAAAATCTAAAAAATCCTAACTCTATCAGAGCGAAATTAATAGTCATTCTACTCGTGTAAAGTGATTATTTCACTTCACTAGAATAATTTTCAAATTTAACTCTAGGAATGAATTAACTCTAGAATGACTCTAAAATATAAAGAGTGAAATTTCACTCTAGCCGTTTTAGCGTGTAAGTAAAATCTTACCTGCTGGAAGCGTCCGAAACCGTTTCAGTGTACCACTCGCAACATCCAGCGAAAAAGGAGGGAAACCCACTCGAGCAAGACAATTAAACGACAACAAGGTCCCAGCAATGAAGCTTTGCGAAACGGCACGACCTTCACCATCGGCCGGCGCCGCGCGTGCACCGTGAAACTTTTACTCGAGCCCGAGACGACTGCCCGCAGATCTCCGGCGAAATTTCCTCTCCTTCACCCAACGCGAGCATCAAAAAGAAAGAAAAAAGTGATGGAAGCGAAGGGAAAAAAGAAGGCCCGCAGGAGAGCGAGTGCACTCTCCTCCGCGCGATTATTACCAGCGTCAGAGTTGCGCAATCGCCGGACGCGAAAGATCGGCCTTAGGACCTGCCCCGGGCAGGAGTAAAAAAAAGCAGCGTACACGAGTTCCGGCGAAATTTCTCCGCTCGACCGGAGAGCCAGGCTACGAGAAAGAGACGGAGGCACACGTCCAGCGTACAGATACACATCTGAAGAGAAGCGACGCTCGTTGCACATGCGTATATATATGTAATACGTCCGACCAAGTGGAGATACACTGAATAAGCGTGGACCTTGCCTTTTCGCTGGAGATTTGTTTGATGGATCGAGCGGTCAGCTCGAGAAGATGAGTTACAAAAATACTTCCTAGTCAGAGCGAGTACACTTGCTCTCCCTCTCCCCTCCTCCGGTAAAAGTTCGCCGCGCCGCTCGCCGATTTCTTCGGGTGCGATAGCCGCATACGGCACATTTTTTTTCGAGCCTCGAATGCCCCACGAATTGATATAGCGTTTCTTGTACAAAATCGCATTGCGATGCACCGGGCGTTACTCGTATACATCTATCTACATAAGTTAATTAAAAAAAAAACTACACTGGAATTATGCGCATCGCGGAGAAATTCCCATTTTCACTTTCCTTCGCGTTGATCATCTCGTTAATAAGATTCTCGGGAACAGTGCAAGTCACTGGCGAGGCTCGACAAGCGGGAAAAAAGTTTCGTGAACCGCATAATCTCGACCTACATACTCTATAAAGTATAAAAAGTCCTGAATGATAACGGCTCAATCGTAATGCACGCATAACATCGACTGCTATCAGCGATTTACCGATTGCATGCGCAGTGCATACTCGGGACTCTCTCAGTTGCGTTTCGTCATCGCACTTTTATATCTCGCGGGTGAATATACGGTGGAGGCTGAGATCGAGATGATCGTCGCTCGCCCTGCGGAGGAGTGCGCAGGCGCGCGCCCCCCGTGAAAATCGGCCGATCTCAAGCGCGCCGCGGTGAAACCGAGGCGGAAGCGCGCTCGGCTCGTAATATAGATGGGCTCTCTCGATGGGAAAGTTAGATATTCACGCGGCGAGGACGCGCGTATTAATGCGCCGGCGACCGTTGCCCAACCGCACGCAGCTCGTACCGAAATTATCAATTAGCCGGTTATGCTGCAACTACGAGTGCACGTTGCGGCCATGGCGCTACGGAGAAGAATTCGTTCGATCGAAGATTTTTTTATTATTGAATATTTCTTAGAAATAAATAGGATACTTTTGGACTGTGAGATGCACAAATAATGATTATCTTCTTTGTCAATGCGTAGGAGGTGAGTTTGTCTGAAGCTAAGAAATTGTTTATTTAGTTACTTGGAAGTTATGAGAATTTGCAAAAACAACTTGTAAATAAATCTTTTAGTGATATCAGAATCTTTGATAAAAAAAATATATGTTCAGTTTTCACTTTGACTAGCGGTTAAGTAGTTGGTCGATTACTTCCGTGTATTGGACTTAAAGAAATACACAATGTCATTCTTCTCTTAAAAAACGACGACAGAATGTTGTGAAGCATTTTAAAAAGTTACTGGATTGGTTAAAGAATAAGTTTCCGGTTGAGTGGCACCAAAATTCAAAGGATATTGATGTCAATTTAATAAAGAAAGTTATGATTCTTAGATTTCATTAATCGATTAATAAATAAAATCATTAAGTTTTAAAATTGTCTAATTAGTCTGATATTTATTTTAAATAAGGGTGTTTATAAAATCTAAATTTACGTTAAAATCATTTTTTACATCTCTATATGCATTTTAATTTTACACATTTAAGCAATATCATGAAGAAGAATAGAATTACAACTTAAATTTTGTTTTCATTCTAGTTTCTCCCATTCGCATGATTAATGCTTAAGCAAAAAAAATCTGTAACATTTAATTTTCATATTTTTTGATAAATAAAACTCTGCAGGAATAAAAGAACTATAAAAGAACTATAAAAGACCTTTTAAAACATTTAAGACGCAAGATTAAAAAGACGAGTAGAGAAATTACTGTCTGACGGTACTTGACCTTTCACTACTGACTATTCAACTGCGCGGATTCCAAAGGCCATTCTTAATTAATTCACTCTGATAAAAAAAGTACTTTGCAAATAGAAAGCGGCATTATTCTTCTAATGACGAACGCAGCTACTTTAAAACAATCTCTAAAAAAAAATCACGATATAATGAATCCGCGAATATCCCGACAGCACCCGAAGCCCTCGACAAAGAGGCAATATTTCACTTCTGCCTATTGCGTAACGTGCCCCGAAAAATCGTCGGCATTTCTCCGAAAAGAGATAATAGGATCGCAGTGGAACGCTTCGCCGGACACATTCAATTAAGGATGCTTACTCGCCGTTCTAAACGTGCCGAGAGAAATTTGAAATCTCGCGATATTATTATGCACATTGCGAAAGAGAATCGCGGACTCTCCAACCGATGAAATAAAGTGACGCGAATCTAGCCGAGACTGACGTCAGAGTCCGGATGTTTTGGGAAGGCCTGCACGTACTCGTGTAACGGCGAAATCAAACGGCCCCAGCGAGGCTGTAAATAATATCTAATGGTCGATGTTTAACACTTTAGAACTTTTTGCACCTACCATTTCAAGCGCGATTTATGACAGAATCGTTGGGGTCAAGTTCTCCGAGGCAGTAGCGAGTAAAATCTCTTCTCTATTAGGCAAATGAACGCGTCCATCTCGAGAGGATTTATTTACACTTCATTTTTTTATCAAATATATTTCTCATCTATTAATTATAGTCCCTCAGTTACTCATACTGGTCTTTCATTTATACTAAATGACAAATTTTATTTCTCGCGGAAAAGGGACCTATAATGTAATTATGGAATATAGGCGATTGTAGTTTTCAATTTGTATAGGTATAAAGACTTTTACCATATATTTTAGATCATTGATTTAAAATTCAGTAATTATAATACCTACAATAATAATAATTTATATTGTTCATATTTTGGAGATTGTCGATCAAAATAATCATCGTAAGCTAAGTCGAAACTAAAGAAAAAAAAATAATATTTCTTTATAATTTAGTAATAAAAAAAAAATGAAGCTCTTACAGGGAAGAATTATTTTAATTTAACTTTCATTGCCGTTTTTTGTTTCCTCGGTCAAAATACTAAAACAATTACGTTGCTGGGTGCTCTTCCAAACTATAACAATCAATTTCTTTTTCCTCACGTAAAATAGTACTTAAAAAAAAAAAAAAAAAACCAAAGCATGCAAGTGCGATAAATTAAGAGAACAAGCAGCGGAATTGCATCGAATCAATTTCCGTAAAAATTAGCAGATTCGCAGCTTTCACGGCTAGTCTTTGAGCGAAGAAAGAAGCACTGAGTCATCATCGCCGCGGCGGCGCTCCGCTCCACATAGCCGCTAATGGAACGAGCACTTCGCACCTTTACAACGCTCGGACGCCTCGCGACCCATACATTATGGGCGCTTTTCACTTTTTCCTCGGACGCGACCTTGGGGATTACACGCGACTGGCGCGAGACATCGTAACAGCATTTTGGCTCGGACGGCATTTCCCTTTCTTTTTTCACCTCCGACGCACCGGGTTCGACTGACGATTATAGCGCCGTTGCGCAATTCCTGATTTCTTTGTCGAGCGAGGCCCCGCTCCTAATGAAAAGAGGCATCTTTTTTTTCACGACTAATAAAGGTATTTTTCCGTCTTTTTTGCAACGAAAACAAAGGCAAATTAAAACTTGAAACACACAGAAAGGTACATTTAGTCATTTTGTCGGGAAGGAAAATAAATACTGTCGCAAGATTCAAGCGAAAAACAAAAAATACTTTTGCAATGTTCTTTTTTTACAAACAAAACTACAAAAAATGCCTTTCTTCACCGGAATCTTCCGGAGGTGTTTTTCTCCACGGGGAATCTTACGGATGTGTTTTTCTACGCGGGAATCCCGCGAAATGTGCTTTTCTTCGGGAGAATCTATGAAATGCACTTTTTTCTTTGTGAAATGCGCTTTAGTATTCACAGGATACCTTTTCGCAGCTAATTTGAAGCGGCCTTTTTTCTTTTCAGACGCAATATTGTTCACCTGTTTTGAAAATACAGTAATTTTTCTTATAATAATAGGATAATATTCAATTTTTAAGAAATCAAACAACTATTTTTACGGATATTACCTAATTATTTAAAAGTGTTATAAAATGAATTAATCAATTTTCTTTAACAAATATGAAATATTCAAATACATAAATATTATTTCAATCATACGCAGAGAAATGTTACATTAAAAATTACTAAAGCAAAGGACAAACTCGAATTATTATTCTTTTCCATTAAAAAATGATATAATTGCTAGAGAATGTTATTATAATAAGTATAATAAAATTATATAAGTATAATAAAATTTAATATAATTATAATAAAATTTAATTGAAATATTTTAAAATTTACTAGCCACTACAGTAATTTTTTAAAATTTTTGTTAATTCTTGCTTTAGCAGATACTATTATAGTAATTTATCTCATAAATTTCAAATGAAACCAAACGTAAATTTTTTATATTCGCAAATGAAATTACACGTCTCCGCAAGAGTTCTCACACTTCCGCGACAACTCGACTTGTGCGTTAGAAAAAAAAAAAACGGAAGCGCGCGCGTTCTCCGCTCGACGTGGTTCCCATACTTACGAAAAGCGAAGGAAGGCGCCTGGCGTCATTGTTTGGCTACACCAGCAGTAGTCACCGACGGGCTTTTGTATGGTAATCTGGGCGTTTACGAGCGCAGGTGAACTTACCTCGAGTCGCTGTAATTAAAAGGCACTCGGCCGCGATGAAAGTGCACCACACGAGGTTTCGCCTCGGCCCCTTCCTCGTTGGCGAAGGTGCGAATTTCGGAGACGGCGACTTTCGTGTTCGAGATAAATGAAAGGATCCTCGCTTCGATAACGGAGCTCCAAGCGGAGGTTCGGAAGATAAATGATGGCCAGGCTGGTGTGCGGAAGCGCGCCGTTGCCTTTGATCTTTGCTAAAAATGCATTGCAGACTTTTTGTTCGTTGAAGTTTCTTGAAATTATAAATCCAAAAAAACGACTGTTTTATTATTATAGTAAGAAATTTAATTAGAACTTTGGTGGATAGCGGAGTGTATTTCGGAATCCAGATAATGTATAAAAGTATACACTAATAAAAAAATATATATATAAGTACAAGCAACTTAACCGGCTGAAATGAAACGAGCAAGAAATCGCTAGAAATTACTAAAACACAAAATTACTAAAAATTAGAGAAATGCACTGGAATTTAACGGAACGCGTTAAAAGTGAATTAAAATTTGCCCCTTGCGCTAATTGACTATCTCGGCAGTGCATTCAAAGATTTTTCACCAAAACAGCTTTAGAGAGTACACATTGTAAATATTACCTAAATTGTAAAGTATACACCTTATCCAATCCCGCGGTATACTTCCTGAAGAAAAAAAAAATGAGCGCGAAAAAAAAGGTGGCGTATGATTAAATTTCTAACAGGAAAGAAAACGAAAAAGTCTCGATTCCACTTGCCGTTTCATTGAAAATCGCGTATCGGAATGACACGCAATGCGCCAGTCGCGCTGTTCCCTTTTTTCCGCGATTTGTTCCCCGTATAAAAGTGGAAGCGCACGCGAATGCGGTCGGGCATGAAAACACCGGTCCAGGCTGTTTGCCGGCCTGGCACCTACGAATGCGCGCGACAAAAACTTATTTTCAGTCGCCAAGTTTGGCTCGTCGGTTGCGTGGAAAATTACGGCGAAAGGGGCTCTTTTCTCTGGCTCGGCGCGCCTCTAAACTGGAAATTAAGTCAATCGCATCTGGAGCAGGGAGCACCCTGATCACAGCCGTGCGATTGATTCTTACGAGTTTGTTTGTTTGTATGTATATATATTTGATCGTCTTTCAGAAAAGTATAATTGATTGACATCTTGATTTGATGATTGATAGGTTCTCGAATGAAAATATACAGGTATTAATTAAATTTAATTTCTATGGAGATTGGATTACTACGTGTATTTTCAAAGTATCATTTTTATAATCAGATTTACCGGATTAATGGTGAAAATAGTAATTCACATCTTACATAATCTACCAAGAAAAGCTTTGTTTTGATTTCCTAAGTATACAGCGTTTTATTTACAAATTATTGAAGCGTAGAAAATATAAAAACAAAAAATAAAAAGAAGCCGTAAAAGTAGACATGTACACGACTGCACTTAATTACATTAAGCTTATCAAAAATTTTCTCTTGTAATCGATTAATTAAAACACGAACTCGTTGATCAGCAGGTAAACGTGTCTTCGAGTCTTTCCGATAAAACAAGCATTCCTCTTGAAAATGTTAAAAAAAATTCTCGGAGAATAACGAATGCGCCCAGACGACAACATATTTAGAAATTCAAATGATGCTTCTGAACGACCGACTATGCAGATTCAAAACTCGTAAGTCTGGCCCGATAACCGATATTGGATCCGACAGGTGGATTCCCCTCGCTAACAAGACGTGTCAACGGCAACACATGAATTTCACTTTCGTTCAGGATGAAAAAAGCGAGTGTGCCAGCAGCGGGGAATTTTTTTTAAAAGCTGCTTATTTAGCCGACGAACCTTTTATCGGTTTCAAGCGCGAACACCTCGCAAAAAAGTATTGAGTTACCGAGATATTGCGATGTGTCGGCGAAATTAAAAAGGGAAAGCAGCCTGGTTCCGGATATACCTACGATTATACTTTTTTGGCGATTATAATCCTTTCTTTTTTTTCCACAACCTAAATAATGGTGATTACGGTGATTTATCGTTTGTGAAAAGGTCGCTATTAATAAAATACTGTAACATTTATAAAAGTTTTTTTTTAATATGCCAATTTAATTCTTTTTATCGTACTAATTCCAATATCTTTTAATCATTACGATTACTGCGGTTCTCTAAATAAAAAATTCAAAGTTCGTCTAAAACACATATACAAACTAAAAATAGTAGTTTTCGATACTAGTGCGTCAGAAGTGAATTTTGGACAAGTGTGAGATTAGCGCCCGAGCGAAGCGA
>JAWWEN010034937.1:0-14438 GCA_035582955.1 Sycophila texana | reverse complement strand
AATCTTTCAGTTGCGCACTTTTCACTGAAAGTCAGTGCATATTGAGAATTTTCACTGTTTCAACTTTAGAGAGAACAGTTTCGTTGCTCCTTTCAGAGCCATTGAACGTTGGAAGATTCTTCATGCGAGAAAACTCAGATAAAAAGTTTTAAAAGATGCACACTTTCAATAGAAGCCTATTGTAAGGAAATATTTCAATTTTAAAGGATTTAGCAAACTATTACAAATGAAAAAAAAAACTACTGATATAAATGCAAACAAACAAATATATATACTGCTCCACGTTAGAAAAAAAATCTGCACATTCTCGCCTTTGCCGCCAAAACGGCACTTGTGTCAACTTCTTTGGTAAAGCGCAAGGACGTCTTCTCGGTGGCGAGTTTATTTAGGATCCGGGTCGTGCGCGCTTGTGAATCCATTTCCCCGTTTATCGGCGAATCTTATCGGGCCACGGCGAGACGTGCGACGAGCATGAATAAGCGATCCCTTGCACACGGGCAATTCGCTGATTCCGAGTGTGACGTGCGCGCGCAGGCAAGCAGTAAACCACGAGGGGAGATCCTTCTCGCATTGTCGCTTTTCGTGTCTCTTGGCGTTCGCCCCGACCGCTTGTCATCTCAACCGCTAATTACCCGTATGACAATGGCCACATTTGCATTAGTAAACAAATTTGCTGTTGGTTCAAATAGCGCGCGACTGAAAAGTGGAGCAGAACCTGTACTTTGAAAAATTCTATCGCTATAAATAATTTACAAGAAAATCTTATAAAAAATGCTTTAAAAAAAAGGGGAGTGGTTCGTTCGGAAATCTGGTACTGTACTATTGAATTACCGATGGACGCTGCAATTTATTGACAAAGAGTGACCGAAGAGTGCAGGTTGGACGTTAATGAAAAAAGAAAGCGCATCTTCAGTCACCCTAGAAATCTTTTTCTCATCTCTCAACTGACACTCCATCGACTTCCCTCTCGGCCCAGATATATACATGCGTATGCTTAGCCTCGACGAGTCAATCTATCTCTCTCTATCATTCGGTCTCAGTCCCCAAGACATACTGTTAATCGCGTAAACGAAGTAAATTATGTCGAGACGTTAATTAAGAAGGATGTCGCTGGGAGTTAGCCAGACTCTCCCCACCTCCCCTCCTCCCCCGGCAGCAGTCGCAGAGGACAGATGGGGCGGACAAGGGTCGAGTGACTATTCGCTGCTTTTCTCTTCCGCCAAAAGCGGCGTAAAGAAGGATGAAGTGGGAGCCGAAGGAGGAGCCCTGGCCTAGTTAACCCTTTGAGCTACGTTCAAGAGCGAGATATTTAATGAAATTAATCTTCATAATTTAATGAGAGCCCGTGAATGCCGAGGGGCGTCTTTCGATTATTCTCGTTTACGTTCGGCGAACGCCCACCCTATACCTCCTCTCTCTCTCTCGCTCTCTCTGTCTACTCAGCCTGTTAAACGGGACGGATCCTTTAGCGACGCTCGTGCCGGCAAATCCCCTAATGACATTGAGCGCTTGCTCGATGTTTCTGTTCTGGCTATTATTTTTTCAAATGGTTGTCTTCTTTCTTTGTACCACGTGCAAAGTTCTACGGCGTAATGGCATCAGGTTCCGCTTAAAATTATAATCATATATCCTCTTTTATTTGTTCCTTTTCATCGGACGAGGTTTCGCTGGGTTCGAGATTAAACGTTTGAGCGCTTAAAGAAAATGAAAGCTTAATTTTACTTAATTAAGGGAGAGTTTCAAGTTAATTACGTTCCACCTAACAAAAAAGTATAAAACGGATACAGTTTTTAAAAGCTTAAAGCTCCGATCAAAAGCTTGCAGTTAACGAAGTTATAAAGTCAAAGGTTGCTTACAGGCAGCGGACCCTTGAAAGTGATATTCCCTTACCGTACTGGAAGTAGACAACACAGAGCTAAAAATTGAAATGACGGGATAGCGAACTCACCTGAAACAGAAACAAAAAGATCGTGTTACTTACAACATTTACCGTGGAAAGAGGAAAAATTCTCCCCGTAGAGCCCCCCCTCTCGTATTTTTCTTTCTCAAAGCCATAAAAAAAATTCTCGCAAAACGTTTCAAAACGGCCGTTTTGCCATCGGCAAAAAATCACAAAGTTCGCGCGCACGGAGAGACTGTCATCGCCTCGCAACATCGTCGTGCTCCTTTTTTTTTTTTGCTCGATTCCCTTTCCCGGTAAAAAGGGGGTGAACGAGTGGGCGGGAAAGTGCCTACGAGGCGCGCGCTCTCGCGCCATGCAATTTTTCACATTCGACGCTCTTGAATTCGATGCGGATGCGCAAATGCTGCAAGCGAAACCGCGACTAGCATGACGCACGATATATACCCTCTTCAAACGCGACAGTCTGGGATAGATACGCAGGAGGTGCTGCCGAGATTTTTTTCCCTCGACTGCGAGAGGCTCGAGTTTGTAAATCACCGAGTGAGGATAGAATTTGGTGACTGTCGCACTTGTCTTTTTTCATACCCTCGTATGGAGTGTCTATCGATGAAAGAGCACGCGGAAACGAGATAGCAGAGCTTGTACGCAGACAGAATGAGTGTAATAAATCGCGGCGAACGACCGCAGTTTTATTAAAGTTGATTAATTTATTCGAGACTTAAAGCTTCGGTGACATAAAATTAAAATTAAAAAAAAATTTGCAATATTGTTCATTTGGCTAATAAAATGATATCATTTTTGTCGTTCATTATTAAAATTTAATTTGCACTTAAACAATTTAAAATTCAATGTATTCTTGACATTAAAATACAGAAATTGTTTTCAAAGTATTTTGAATTTCAGCGCCAACCGGAAATCTAAAAAATTGATATATCTATCTAAATGATATATCTAGCTTTTGTCCAATTCGATTCCTTTTTCTTCTTAAAATTCTATTTGGCTTAACGAAATTTTACCGAATAGTTTCTAAAATTTTGTACTGATTATTTATTTATGGATCCAACGGTATAAAAAGATGCTTTTTACGCATGACTTATAAATGTAAATGGATAAAGGGAATAAAAGCTCGTAAATTTGTCACTTTAATTTTAATGAAAGTATAAACGTACAAACGCCGAAATTTAATGTACTCCGTTGATGAGCGTAGAAAAGGAAGGTATATACGAATTAGCGTATAGCCAGGGGTTGCTCAATCTGTGTGCTCAATCTCGCTTGTAAATTCGTACCAAAGAAACGCCGTAAAATTTAAAAGCTTCGCGAATAAAAAAAAGTCGTGAAAACTGTAGAGTACACCTAGGTGAAATTTAAATGAAAGATGTCACAAAATTTTTTTCGGACGCTACACTAATTAATTTTTTTTACCACTTAATGGATGTACTGCGCGTTTTTATTAATTTGCTCCTGGTCCGTAACTTTGATATTGCACACGTTCTTTGACTGTAAACTTAATTAAAAATTTTAAGCGTTTAGAGTTGTAAAGCATTTAAACAAGTGGTTCAGAAACTTTCAACTTTTTCATTTTGTTTATACCCTATGATTGTTTCGTGTATACCGCAGGATTTCATTTATAACTACAGCAAAAACAAACAGAAATTATCTAATTGTTTGATCGGCAAAATGGGCAAAAGTTCAAATGTACACTTTGGAACTCTGCGAATACGTAAAATGATTATAATTATTTTATTAACCGAAACATTCAAGTTTGCACACTTGAAATACAAAGATTTACATCAGCAAATAAAAAGTTTTAAAATAATTTTCCCTAATTAGCAATAGTTCAACTAACGGCCGCGGCACCAATAACCCCTCTGTGGAGCTAATTCTTTTTATTTTCCGCGAAAGAACAATTATCTTAATCCCATTGCGGCTTACATTATGCGCAACGCCGGGCGAAAATAAACAAGCGAAAGCCCGCCTCTTACATCCTCTTTATTCCGCCACTATACCGTAATTTGTTTCCCGATAATCCGATATTTATGAAGCCCTATATTACTCTCCCTCTCTCTTTCTCTCTCTCTCTCTCTCTCGCTTGCTCTCGCAGTACTCTTATAAAATTCCGTTGTCACGGTCGCCAAGTGGTCTTTTAATATTCATCCGCCCGCTTAAACCGGCCGGCCGCGTGCGACACGCTTAAACATCGGCCCGCGAGGTAAACAAAACTCACCTCGCCACAGAGAGACCCGCTGGCGCTATAGCTTCAGTTTTTTTTTTCCTCCCGGCGTAAAAAAGAGCTGCCAATCAGCGCCGCGTGTGGCAGCTCACCGAGGCAAATATACAGAGTGAGGAAGAGCAGGAGAAAGAGGGAGAGGGAGATCGATTTTCGAGGGAAGCTTATCGTGCCGGTCACGCGAGTCGCTCGCCGATTGGCCGCGCGGCGATGAGTCGTCGGCTTTTCTCCGTTGCGCGCGAGCGCCACATTCCATTTTTCACCGCGGCAGTCGCGACGTCCTGCACGTACACACACGCGTGTACACCTATATCGCCGATAAGATCGGCCAGATCGATCATCGGCGACATGGGTTTTCGGACGAGGGTAGTGCGACGCTGTGGACAGGTGTGCCCCGACAAACGTCCACGGAAGAGAGAGAGAATTGTGTTTCACGCAACTTTTTTTTACACGTATTTCGTGTGCTTTATCTTGTTTTACTGATTCGCGCTGTTTTCAAGCTCATTTGCGCGCTCCTTCTGGGAACGAAACTTTATGGATTTTCGTGAAATAAGTTTGGTCAAACTTTTTTTGTACTTTAAAAAGTTGTTGATTTTGTCTTTCTGTTTGTGGGTATTCATTACAAGGCACAATATTTTTCTTTTAAAGAGCTAGTTATATTGTTGCTGTGTACTTGCACACATTAAAACTTGAAAAAAAAAAAAAAATAAAATAAAAAATAAAACAGGTACTTGCGGCTACTGCGGGTGAAAGAAAATTCAAGGTGAAAAAACAATAATGAGTATGTAGGTACACGATATGAAGATTTCTAAATACAATATGTACTAATTGTCAACGTCGGGTATACAAAAGCTGACTTATATCTGACCTAAGCGTAGCTGCGCTTACCCTGACGCACGCAAGACGAAGGGAACTTCGGTATAAAGTTGCACGACGAGGTTGGAAAAACGGAGAGAGAGGAGACAGCGGCGGAGAAGACGACTTGCTATGTTTTCATCTAACAATGGACGAAACGCGTAACAATGGGGCGTAACGAGAGGCGCATTTGCCGTTTTGCACGAGAAGGGGGGGCGAGGTAAAGGAGGAAGAGTAAAGACCGAAGTGGATTTTGAAATTCGCGGGCAAAGGGTTACACACAGCACATGAGTAAAGAGCAAAGGAGAAAAATGTGCATAAAAAAGTAAAAAGAAAAAAAAAGTAGCTTGAATGGTGAACAATTTTGAAAGCTTTTTTTTTAATATTTTAAATATGAAAATAAAACTCATGCAACGCGTTTGGGCTTCTTACATTCGTCATTATAAAAACGTTTGCGCGATACCCTTTATTCCCTCGCAAAATCAGTTATCACGATTGCGCGAAGAAGCAGCGATTCAGGCGAGCGAGTGCTAACTATGAAAAAAAAAATGCACGTATCAAAGAGTCGTAGAGAATAAAAAAAAGCAGCAGCGAGTTTCGCCGGGTAGCAAAGAGAACAAGTGAGTCGGAGAGAAGAGAAAGAAAAGGGAAAACGGCACCAATTGTCCCATGAAAGACGGCAGAAAGCTAAAGCTGCGCGTTCACTTATTACAGCAAAAGTCTTGAGCGTTTCTCTCCCTACCCGTCCAACCCCGTCGCCCATATACATCACCCCCCCCCCCCCACCAACCCCTCGTATTGTCCGCCGCCTTTGGCGCACCGCCTGTGCAGAGAAGAGCCCGCAGTAAAGGCCATTGTTGCCGATTCCCCTCCATTGCGACTTTCCGTTTTTCGACGCTCTACCGCGTCGTGCGCGCCCACTTCGAGGAGGGTAGTAGGGTAGCAAGGGCTTGATTCGCGTTATTCAGGGCATTTACGACTTGGGCTCCAGGCTCTTTTCTCTCTTTCTACCCCTCTTTCCTTGCCTCTCTCACTGCGGCATTAGCAGACTGCCGTGATTTTCTCGCGTGTATTGCTCCGTACGACTTTGCCAGCTAAATGCGTTATTAGTCGGCTAATTTCAAATTGCTACTTTCTCGGGTAGCATTTACGTGCTTTGTTGAACTTGGAAAGATTTTCTTTCGCTATTGTTATGGCCGCTGCGATGCAATTTTCGGTAAATCGTTGTAAATAATAATTAAATCCTTTATTAATTAAGATAGCAAATTTTGTTTTGTCGTAACGTGATTTTTGTCTTAACTGTTATAATCTCATTACACTTTTTAAAAGAAGATTGTTTAATAATATAAACTTTAGATAATATTTAATATTTATGATATTAAAATTAATAATTATTTCATTTATCTATTCAAACAAACAAAACAATATTAGTATTATTATTATTGTTATTGTTATTATTATTAGTTAAAAATAATTTTTCCCATCAAATAAACTTTTTCACCTGAGCTTTGTCAAATAAAAAAAAGCTCACTTACGCAAAAAAGCAATATTTTTTGTTAAAACATTAACTACCCGATAGTGATTAGCTGTCCGATAAATTTTAAAACTTTTCCTCGCTGTAAATTTATCGAAAGAAACTATTATTTTTCCCTCAATTCACACGCAAGCCTCGGACAATAAATCTATTAAAGAGAAACAAAAATCTAGTTTAATATCAACAAAGTAACGAGATCGCCGTCGAAAAGTGCAGACTCCGGGCGAAAATGCAATCTCCCTTTATTTGAAAGTGATTAGACTTTGGACCCGGGTAGAATCGCAACGCTCTCGTTAGGCGAAGCTGAGAGAGATCAGAGAGTAAGAGAACGAAAAGGAAGCCGACGTGGAAGACTATATGAAAAGATTCTGTATAAGATAGGTAAGAGGTAGGTAGTTTCTAGCAGAATAGGGCGAACGGCAAATCAAGCAGGTGCAGTCGGCAGCCCCTCCAACTCTGTCCATAAGGTATTACACGGGGTTTGTCCCCTGACCTGGTTCTTAACTAACCTGAGAAAAAGGGACACAAGCGCGCTCGGCCTGCATGCATATCCGTTGCAACCGATCGGTGCACCCACCCTCCCTTTTTTTCCCGAAAAACGTTTATCGCAACCCAGCCCACGCGATAAATGACCCTGTGCGCAGACCCTTGGTGTATCTACGGTGCACTGATATACCTGATCTGCAGATGTTATTTTACCAATCTTTTATGGCATTACAAATTTACCTACGTAAAGGAAATTTTATCTAAGTATGTACTATAGCTTTATAATTTGCCTTCAAACGTGTTAATGATATTGCTTAAATTATACTTTGTACTTGCACACTTTAGCCATCTCAATATCTACTATAGTTTTAGTTTTACAAGTTGTACAAATAAACGTCATACGATACTTTTTGATAGATATAAAATTAAATTTCTTTTTGTGGAAGTATGAAAAAAAAAAAGAAATGATATTTTAAAATAAATGTAGTATACCTTTCTACTATGATGATTTGGTTGAAAAGCAGGACTGGGAACATTTTCGCACATCACAAACATTTTGCAATTTCAAATGAGGATGTAAAACTCTCACAATTCAAACTATTTACACTACTTCGCAGTCATAAGTGAAGAAACTGGAATAAAGAAATTTTGTATAAAAATAAATATCTTAAATACAATCATACTAGAGTGGAACTTGTTGCCGAATAAACTGCTGCTGGATTTTAATACTATATTAGCAAAATTCATAACTGGATATGCCTGTGCGCCAATCAAATCTCGTTTTAAAATACTTCACAACATCTGAACGATTATAAATATGTACAATCATCCTGCCATCCTTTCTTTAAGAGAGGATATTCAGTGTACACTTATTTAATGACAAACAAACAAAAATCTCAAAAACGATTTCATCACCCTAATGAAAATAATTTTTATGCAACAATGAGTATTTCTGTTCAAAAAAGTATGACAAAACAGGAATACTTTTAAAAATTTATGCACATTTTTTACATAAAAATTATTTCCATTACGTGCAAAAAAATGAAAAAAAAAAGTTAGTAGTCGTAAATATTTCTTTCGAAACTATCACTTCAACCGTTATCTGCAATTTTTAAACAATGAGTAACGTCTATATTTACTTGCCGGTTAAACAAAAACCAGTTTCTAAATGACTCACAGGCATCGAATCGATTGATGTCAACAATAACAACTGAAATATCAAAATTACGCGAGCACGAGGAACGTCGCGTGCCACCGAGCACTTACACGCTTCACAAAAAAAATCTCTAAATCAAACGATTTCCTTCCCCTTGCGCTGCAAGAATAAAAAAAACCAGCAGCAGTCTACAACACCGTTGGCATCGCCTCGACGGGGGAACGCCGGGAATTCAAGTTGGTGCGATAGCCGGTGGCGCGCGTGCGCGGCTAACATGGCGGCTGCTCCACGAGGCCGCCGGCCACATACACACGTAGCCCCGTATACACAGACACAAAGAGACCGAGCCAAACGGCGGCAACCAAGGCACTCACGTGTTTCCTCGCTGCTCGACTCTCGACGCTCCCGCACTCGCGCCGGCTCCTCCTCGGCCTCGTCGTGCACACCCACGGCAACTAAACTGACATCCGACGTTTATGCGCGTGCGACTTTGAAGTCAACAGTTCGCAGTGGCACGGCCGGAAGAAGCCCGCGCCTGCCGGAGCGTCGAATTCGACAGCGCGGACAATTTATAACCTCAAAATATGCGCATCAACGGCTTACCGGGAGTCTCGCACACTTTGTTTCAACGGCAGGTGTATTCCTTCTCGCATGCACTCACACTTCACCTCCACTGCATTCGCTGCAGGAGCAAGATTCACTAGCGTCGTTGGGCCACACTCGAAGCAGGAGCAAAATTATGCGTGTGACTGTAGCGTTCGCGCGCACAAAGCGGAGAGTATAGTGGGAGAGAGAAGGAGAGGCGAATGCGTGCGGCGCCTACGACGAAACTGCTCGAACTGACGAGTCGGCGAGTTTTTACAAACCTCACCGCAAGAGTGCGAGCGAGTGAGCGAACGAGCCCCTAGAGAGAGACGGAGCTAGAGGAGGCGGGCCGAACAGCCGGCAGGTCTGGAAAGGAAGGGCAGTCGGTCGGGGCCTCCGCTCGCCTGCCCCACTGTATATATACATATCTATATACATTTATGTCTGTATACGGATACAATGCGGTGTGAATGTATACACTTTGTTATGACTGTGTAGGTGTAAATGGATACCTGCAGTGCACGACGAATAGTCCGGGCGCTAGGATGGTTTTCGACTTTTCGTAGCCGATTGAGAATACATTTTCCATGTATTTTCGACCGCTGATCACGAATTTCTTGGGTGAATTTTCGGAAAATTGGCAGGAAAAGCGCTAGAGCCGATTTTCCGGAAAAATTGGAAAATTTCAAGTTTTTCACTCTGCAAAATTTTTTTTCTTATTTTCAGGCAATTTTAAGATAAAAACGTCTTTTGCGATTTTTTCATATAATGTATAGATTCTACGGAAAAAAATACTGAAGATTCAGAAAAACTAGTAATTATTTTTTAATCGAAATCTGCTAAAATTATTGTGTAATAAGGCTACTTAATTACCAACAATTTAAGCTGACTTCCACCAAAATCTGTGTATTCGTTTGAACTGTACGTTGCATCAAAGCCAAAACTTTGAAAGTAATATTACTTGAAGTAAAATGGGTTTAGAGATTTCTTCCTTGGTTTATTTTATTATAAATTTTATATATTTATGTATTATTAACGTATTCTTATTTTTTTAGATATTTTGTAGTATTATTCAAATTTATAAATTACATAGATAACAAGCATGTTTTAAATTTTGCCGTCAATTAACCAGAAATTTATTTATTCTTCAACTAATCTAATTCCTTCTATAAATTTCTACATAACATCTTGCCTTCGTTTTTTTTTTTTTTTTTGAGTAATTATAAAAATAATCATACTTATATTTTAATTTGTTACGTGATTAAAAAAAAATTGTTCTTTCTTAATAAAAAGTATACTCCAGAATATTCATATACTCGTGTATTTTGTTAAATTTTACTAAAAGAGAACCGCGCTAGTGTTGGATGGATTTTGCTACGTGCGTGTAAACATGACGCGATCGCTGACGGTCGGCGACGCTGTGTGCATATTATGCGCTCGCGTGCATGCCTGGCCGTCGGCGTAAAGAGAGCTGAGCGCGGCTTCCGCGAATCCGGCGTGTGAAAAGGATGGAGCGAACAATGCGAGCGCTGCCACGGCGAAGATTATCGAGTTCCTTTTCGCCTCACTCTCACTCGGGCCGACGTTACGTAGGTGTATTTTTAGGTGCTGAGCGAGTCGCTGCTCTTTGCATATTTCATTAGCGCTGGGGTGAACCGACGGTCTTGTAGAATCTCGGCTGGATTTTTTTTTTACTGTTCAAATTCAAATATTTGCCGAGTCATGTCGATTCAATGGCTTTGGATAGTAGGAATTTTTTTTTCTTCATCATTCCTAAGCCGTTTCGTGTTTTTTGGTACTTTACTAATTTGAAAGTGAAACAGAGCTACTTGAGGTACTGTTAGAAGGCACAGAAAACTAAAAATAAAATTATTTAAGGTGTGGAAGGGACGCCACCATAAGACCTATTTCTTTTAATCATTAGTGTATAAGTAAAGTATTAGGAGTTACTGTTACGTATAAGTAGTATTTCCCGTCCCTTATATATTTAAATAAATTACTAGGTGCTTTTATAGAGGAACCATCAGAAGAGAATATACAAAAGATTAGTAGCTACTATCGATTTACGAATGCAAAGCCTAATCTTACGAGACTTGCAAATTCTGTTCTCTTCGCTTGGTAGAGTAATATGTTTGCAAGGAGTTGCAGCAAGGGATTAGTTCGAAGGCGTTCTTGGACGAATGAGTGCAAACTGCGCAAACTGATAGCACATTTAATTATAATAATTTTGTAATTAAAATTATTGTTTTTTAAAAATATATATACCGATCTATTTTTCAATATCGATAATTTTCGTACGAGTATCAATAATTGTTTTAAGCAGACTTTTAAAGTCTATATAAACGTAACCTTCTGAAGTTAGAAAATCAATGGAACTACATCTAACAAATAATTAGATTATTTAAGAATTTAATGTTTATTTCAATAATGCATTAATATAATATTAAAGTAACATAAACTTCTTTGATTATTCGAATTGTAATATTAAATTCCTATCAAAACTTTTTGAATTGTCGTACCGCTTTTTTTACAGGGCTGCACAATACCCTGGCCTTGTTTTTTTTAAAGGGAGGATAAGATGCATACCTACAGAGCAAACAAAGCCAAATGCATTTCAACAAACTATTAGACGAGCGCGCCTTAAATTGACACATTTAAATTCAAAGTGTAATTTACAATGAACTTTAAAAATATCGCATTCATCATCGACATAATGGACGCGGAACGGACGCAACACCTCTTTCTCTTATTTTACAGAGAAGCCGCCCAAACGACCTTCGGCATAACAAATGCGCGCGTAAAAAAACTCGGCGCACCTCGGACGAAGAAGAATTTGACAAAATTAGCGAGCAAACGTATATACTTAATGCAGCTCCCGTTATCCACCGGCGCAATCGCGCTCTCGTAAAAGAGGGAGGCTCACGAGGGGGCCGGGTCGCCGCACAATTCGGACGCCGAGAAAAAACGACGGGACATAAACAAGGAGCGGGGTGAAGGTAAAAAACGAAAAAGAAAAGCGGAGAGCCGAGCGAACGCAGAAACACAACGAGAGACGTCCGCCAAACAGCGATAAAAATAAAGAGCAGCCCGGCACGAAAGCGCGTGTGGTGACACATGCAACGTACGTGGAAAAATTCGCGGCGAGCGCGCGGAGGGTCACCTCCGCTCGGCGAAAAATTCCGGGCGACCCGGTGTGCCCTGTGATAATATTCGCGGACACGTAGAGACCATTAGGGTGTGATGTGCCCCCACCGGAGCGTCGATCTCCCCGATCCAGCGGAGAGGCGGGCGAGAAGGCAACGGGCAAACGGATGCGCGCTATACAAGGGATTGGAATAAATTAGAATGACTGTGTTTGTCATGATAGGATCATCTTAAGATAATTTTTTTTTTCGAGAGCCCATTATCATGTATATAAGTTTCACTGTTTGTTTTATTAAGCAAATAAACGGTGCCAAAATTTAAGGTTTTGACAAGAATTTAATATTATAATTTAAATTATCAGAGAAATTTATGACTGTTTAATTTAATTTCATTGATACATTAATCTTAATTTCACTTTTCTCAACTCTTCTCAATTAATATTTATTTTGCACGTGAAGTAAACACAAGTGAAATGCAACACCAGTAGCCATATATAAAACAGAGCCAGTTATTTAGTCCGTACTCGACACACAAATTACTTTAAAAAGAAAAACTCATTAAAAAGTAGGCATAAAATAAAGAATAAGAGATAAGCGGCAGTACGGAGGGGCTGCGCGCGCATCGCATTTAAAACCATTCTGTTTGTCCCCGTGGCGAACGGCCAAACTCTTATCTCGCGCCCGGAGCCCTTTTTCGGCTATCCGCAGCCGAGGCAGTTGTCGAGTTGATGCTTGCGGATAATCGTCGTGATTGTTTTGCGAAAGGCTTTTAAGCTGGCGGGAGTGGAACCCGCACCCGGCCGAGAGGCGGAAGTATCGTCCCGGCGAAAACTCGTTTGAAGAACGCCGAGAACTTTTGTTAGCCGCTCTCGGCATTCACGAAAGTCGCAATAATTTCTGCGGTTAATTACCTGACGTTCAGCTTTTTAAATTATTTGCCGAGTACTAAAAATACTTTCGTAAACGTCGCAAAGGGAATTCTGCACTATAAGATATTATACTTTGAGACTACTTGCAGATACTTGACTTTCGGGACAGGGCCTTTTCGCCGACTGGATCTTTCGCCGACACATTTGAAAGTTGATATATATATTATTGAACAAATGAACTATTATCTGAAGTATCATAACCTCCATGAGATTATCTTAAGTTATTACTGGAGTAACTACTTGGGTAATATCTTAAGTATTTACTTAAGCAATTGCTTAAGAAATATTTCGTGAAACTTAAGTTATTTCTTAAGTAATTACTTAAGAAGTTTCTTGAATTAATACTTTAGCAATTACTCAAGCAATTACTTAAGTAATTTCTTGATTATATACTTCAGTAATTACTCAAGCTATTACTTCAGTAATTACTTAAGTTATTACTTAATTTTGAGTTGTTACTTAAGTAATTGCTTAAGCAATAACTTATATCATATTTTACCAGTCATGTTTTTCGATAATTCTGCGCAATAGTGCCCAACTTAATGCTTTTCCTTTAACCTGCATCAGACAGTCAGCATGGCAGAATCATCAAAAAATTAGTACATTTCGATACAAGTGCGAGAATGTGATTTTTAGCCTCGTGTGACGTTTGCGCACGAGCGAAGCGAGTGCGAAAAGGTCACACGAGGCTAAAATCACCTCCCCGCTCATGTATCGAACAGTATTTTTTGATACGTGTGCAAGATACGATTTTGCGATGCTCATTTGGAGCGTGCGTGCGCAAGTCGTGTCTTTGCGCACGGCGTATCGAAAATAGCAATTCTTACTATTATGATCTAGTACTGTGTTAGGAAAAAAGATTGTATTATCCACAGAAAACTTTATTAAACTATAATGCCAATGTTATATATTTATAATTTATAATATTTAATTTAAGATTTAACCCTTTTAGATCTGAATTTTTTTCCTGCAAGAAAAAAATCTGAAAAATTTTTTATGGCACAATGAGGGCAAAACGCCGATTTTCGCATGCAAACGCGCGACAAATCGGCATTTTTTCCCCACGTGCCATAAAATTGTGTATGATACACGTGCGAAAAATAGCTATGCACATTCTAATGTACATTAGGTCTGAAAGGGTTCAAACGTCCTACTATTGATGAATATTTACAACTTACTTTTGGTAAAAAAAGGAAATTAACAAGAACAATCCCAAGTACACGCGTGACCCGCGCACATAATAAACTGTCTAGTATTACTAAAAAGTTAATTTCGTATTTCTTTTAACTGTTTCAAAAGATTAAAGAAAAATGATCTTGCGGTTTTAATGCTCAATCAACTGTGCAAAATGTAGAATTTAGTGTCTGTTTTATCTTTATACTATTAGCGGTTCAACTATGAATGGAATCCTGCTTTTTTGTAGATTTACATTAAATTTATTTCTATTACTACCATTTATATTTATGTTTTATTTTATGGTTGTACATCTCATTCTGAATATGTACCTTAAATTTTGAAGCAGATATTCAAAAAATTGAAACTGAAAATGAAAACAATACACGAAATTGTTTTTTTTAGGTTTTTTATTTTGCTTATATCTATATTTGTATTTTACATAAA
>JAWWEN010034926.1:0-14438 GCA_035582955.1 Sycophila texana | reverse complement strand
TTGCAGGCTTCTTCCCCTCGAACCAAGAAATCTTGAAGAAGAAGACCTGCTGCCTCTTCTTCCTTCCTGGCGTTTTGTAGTCTCTTCTTTTCGTTCCATACAGAAAATGAAAAATTGCAGCACTGTTTTTCTTTTAAATCTCAAACGTAAAATTTCACCCAGTAAATTAATAATCAAGACCACAACCAACAATAGTGAAATATTAAAAATTGCTTCCATCCTTTTTTAATGCAATGCAATTTTGAAACACAAATCGTAGCGACTTAACCACAAAAACAGCGCATTTCAATTTACCGGTGAAAACGTTAGTTTTAATATTTCAGACTCCCCGCGAAGACTGGCATATTTCACAGAGAAAAAGCACCTTCGCTCATAGATTCTCTCGAAGAAGCACATTTCGCGAGGCTTCCGCGAAAAAACGTACTTCTCGACAAGAATTCCCGAAAAAAAGCACATCTCGTAAGGATTTTCACTAAAAACCACATTCCGCGAAAAAGCGCATTTTGTAAACTTCCCTCGTTTTAAAAACATTTAACAAATGTTCTAGTATAGCGCGTTTTATTAAAGGGCGTGAAAAATTTCACGAAACCCGCCGCGAGAAAAGAAACGGCGATATTCCCAAATGTACTTTTTTTTGCAACGCAATTCCCCAACTTGAAAATTGCCTTAGTCTATTACTACTGTTTACGTTGAAAAAAAAATGAAATAAATCTACTTTCTTTTCCTGTTAACGAAGATGAAATGTGTTTTTTTTTCGCTCCTCCAAAAAGCTATATACTCCTAAAAGCTATGTATAAATAAAAGAAAATTAATTAAACTAATCCAAACTAAACTATACACAATAAAAGTATTATATCCGCTCGACTTCATTTCACACTCAAGCAGCTCGTAGACGACTATGCGATTGCCTCAACCCATTACTCCTCGCGATCGAAAATTCATGGCACACCGCGACCCTCACCACCCCTAAATAAACCTCGGGGCTCCATCCAAGGTCAGCCCCGGTCAACCCGTTGCCCGGGCGTAAAACACTCCCCAATTCCTCCATTGAAACGAAGGCGAAGAATCGAGGGCCGTCGCCGGGGCAATTAAAAAGGCGTCACTCGTCGTCCCCGGGGGCGAATTTTTCACGCGGCAATTAATCGAGCGGGGACCTGCCGCTGACTCGCCCGTCATCCGGTCGACCCCGGCGTTGCGCAACGCGCCGCGTGTAATAATACGGCCGAGAGAGCAGAGTCCTCGGGAGCTGCGGAGTCCTCCCGTAGGGGCAGGGTATATATATGGATACGCGGGTGACGCGTGCGCGCGCGGCTAATCAGCTGCTCTGATTTATTACGGGAGACACGAGGGCGTACCGGCACCTCCTCTCGGCCGAATTCTCACCCAGGCAGCGGCGGCCAATTCTTTCGGTTCGATGGAACGCCGGAGGCTGGAGTAGGGGGGAGGCCACCCGGATATTGCTTCCGACGCCGCAGTAAAATTTGCTGGATTGCCGGGTTTGATTGGCCGGGCGATAATGAAATCGTTACGTGAATTATACATGACGGCTTTATTTTTCTTGCTTATATATAACCTAGTCTCCGACGTAAATTTTATTACACGGACCCGTACGCACGTGTAACTAATTCCATTAATTTTACTCATGCATGCGTATTTATGTGTATGTGAACGTGTGTATATACGTTTTTGCGTACGCATGTGTACGGGTGTGCGCGTGTATATAGAAAATATTTATTTACACATTTATAATTATACAGTTAACATTTATATACAGTTTTAATTAAGTTTTGATAAATCTGCCCGAGCTATTTTGTAATAAGTTTATAATTAATAATGTATTGTTATTAAATTTTGTAAGGACTTTTATAGTCCGTTTAATAGTTAGTGAAACAAACACATAATGTGCACTCTTTCCTATCTTTTCTTTAACATGAAGAATATGTTAATTAACATAAAATTTTTTGTATCTTTACACGTTATATGTAAAATCTTATTGCTTTAAAAAAAATTGTTATACAATATTCGGGTAGTTCTCTGAAGCAATTAAAATAAATAGTTAATTAGTTAATATGCACAAATGTTATGTTTTTTACTATTCGTTCAATTATAAACACAATATTAGTGTTAAACACATACATAGTATTCAAGAGTACGTTCGCGGACATGTGTGGGTATGGAAAGAGAGGAAATGCACGAAAGTAATTTATATTTGTTTGGAGTGATCGCTTTTAGCATTGCGGTTTTATCTACCTTTTTGCGAGTAAGTAATTTCGTTCTCGACGGTGGGCTTCAGGATAATGGGATCCACGCTTTCCATCGAATAACCTTTGACCTTTTATTTGAAAGGTTATTTTATATAAACGGCTACCTATATTCCCACCTTTACAGTGATAAATTCTCCACCGCCTGGAAAAAGGTTTCGTCTTTTAATCTTTCAGGAAAAGATAGATTCTGTTTCTTTTTTTATTCTGTTGGATATAAAAAAGAAACAAATTTATATTTTCCCTTTTGTATTTTTGGATCGTTAAATCTTATTCTATAGAAAATTGTTACATTTTTCATTTAAAAAAAAGCTTAAAAATTAAGTGAA
The DNA here is from genome assembly GCA_035582955.1 of Sycophila texana. NCBI lineage: Eukaryota > Metazoa > Arthropoda > Insecta > Hymenoptera > Eurytomidae > Sycophila > Sycophila texana. The sequence continues at coordinate 11,848 of JAWWEN010034926.1, read as the reverse complement.
ATGAAGAAATTACATTGTCGTTGTTGAAAACTAAGAGCGCAAATTCGCTCGCGAAACCTCGGACGTGTAATCGAAATTGTCCGTATTTTTTTCTAGTATTTTTATTATAAATATTGATAGATAGGTTTTACATTTTTCGAATATATTTCTCAACTCTAAAAATATGATCCATAAATTCAACATATTTTTCAGCTGCACGTGCCATTTTTATTTTATCGAGTAAATTGCAAACAGTCGCAGATTTCTCGTATAGAGGAATTTTTTTCATACACATATTTTAAATAAATTTAATCTTGGAATGAAAAAAATACTCTTTTAAGTAATTACTTTTAAATGTAAATATTTACACGCGTAATGTCACACATTCACCCTTAAAAAGTATGAATATGATAAAAAAAAAACAAAAGCGTAAACGTGAAAGTACGACATTCGGTAATATTTTTTAAACTTTTTCTGAGAACGAAAATAATCCACAAAATCTCCTCGAAATTCCAAGCTGATTAACGATAATCCATTGAAATTAGCGTGCACAATTTAAATCCAATCGGCAGCTTTACTTCGCAGCCATTGCAACGGAATAACAATCTATATCCATTTAAATATACGTATATAGACACATATATGACACTTCTAAAAAAGTACCTCTCTGTGTTTCTTTAACGACAATTTTTTTTTCACTTTTTAATGTAAAAATGTGTAATTTTACATATTGAAGAAAAATGCATTTCAGCTATGCAAATCTCGAAAAATACCGAATAAGTAGGGAGGATAGACTGGTGTCTGACCATACCCTGTCCGCGACTACTTAAACGCGCTCAGCTGCTACGTCCGGCCGAATTCACACCCGAGACGTGCGCGAGAGCGATGCTCGTCTAAATCGAGCGTCCCTCGATCGGAAATCGAATGGTCCGTCACGCCCACGGCGAGGGCGTGAGGACTCGCTGAAAATAAAGGACACAGAGCGAGGAAGAATCCATCATCATTAGCTGCGACGGAAGGAAAAAGGGAATCTCATTCCGCGGGGATTACGAGTTTGTGTAAGACGACGTCGACGGATCCTCCTTCCGCCGATACTCCTATGAGGGCTTTTGATAAAAAATTCACCGAGTCCCAGTGCGATTCCAGCCGGCGCCTCTGTACAATCAGGATTTGGGTCAACAGATTTTCTTCTAAGTCGTCGCTTCCGCCGATGAAGTGGAACGCCGTTCCTGCCTCTGTAATGCTGTTACCCGCTTAATTTTCTTTGCCTGTGTGTTATATATACACGTATACACGTTAATATAATATACATGAAAATGGGATTTTTTCTTAGAGAGGTGGAGCGAGGGTAATAAGTTCTTCCTTTTTTTTCAAAGGAAATATTTTATTAAGTACGGTTTGTAATTGATTTTGAGTGGTAAAGGATCTTTGGAGGACAAGGATGATTGGCTTGCTTGAATAATATTGCTATCTGATTGTACAGTTCTATAAATAGAATCTTAGTTGGGGGTGCAGGCCGATTAATAGATAGTAGGATTCAAGGCTAATTTAATTTAAAATGTATAGACATTTATAATAGAAGTCGTTAATTATAGAGACTATAATTGGATGCCTAAAATCGACCTTATATAAGGATCAGTAATTTGCTAAATTTTTGTTTTGTTTTCTTTTTTTTAAGACTTTTAAGTGAGGTATCTTATTTGTTATTTTAGGTAGTTATTAAATTTTTTAATGAATAATTGTTTTGGTTTCTTTGAAACGGTACAGTATGTCAGTACTCAAATAAAAAGAAAGAATAATTACTGAGAAACTGTACAATGTTGCAATTAAGTAATGAATCCTACATTTCTAATACAAAGTACAAAAATAGATTTCTGTGTAAATCAGATATTTTATTATACTTTTCGAAATTTACGTCAATCAATTATTGTGAATCAATTTTAAAGTTTTTTTAATGGAGATCATTAAAACTTATTTTAGCAATTATAAATTACTTATTAATAAATATACATTAATAATAAATAAATTACTTATTAAATTCTACCCACGTGCAATTACTTGGATAATCTAATCGTGTACATTATCAATAACTATAGTTTTTATAAAAAGACAGTAAAGGTCGAATTTATTTTCAATAAAATACTTTTTATTTCAAGTGCACTTTACAAGTATCCATATACTTTTTAAAGGTACATTTACTTCAAATACTTTACGCACGTATGATAAAAAAAAATCATAAATGTTACACATAAAATAATAAAAATAGAAATTAAATGGCCTGGAGCTTTTTTTTACCGCACCACACACTATCAAACGCACATCTATACGATATGAGTAACATTCATTCGGCAGTCGATCCGACAATTTGTAAAGCAACGAGATATTTACGAGATTTCCGTGCAGCATTAGTAAAACACGCGTTAAATTGATGATCCCAGCTGGAAGTTGTGCAGGAGCCAATTGATCTCCAATTCCAGTGAATCAAATTCTATTAAGGCGTCTGTATTATTAACCCATTTGCTGCCGTCGAGCAGCTGCCGAGTGAATATACCGCGCGTATAGGGAATCCGTGAAGTCGATAACATTCTCAGCATCAAAACAATAACAGAGAGCTATGCTGCCTATGAAATGTGTCGACATCGAACAGCCAGCCATAAAATATGCATGAGGGATGCTGTGCCCGTTTTTTTTAAAGCTAATATGCTTTCCCTTTGAATTCGTCGCTATGTATATATTATTTATGTTTGTTTACAGATCGTCCGCGCATGTGCGTTTCTGAGAATGGCTGAGATTCAATCAACAGTTAGTATAATGAAAATGTGTACTTCCTCTTTCGCTACAGGGTAAAGATTCTTACTCGGAACATTATACGGCAAAATTTTATTCGCAGTTCGTCATAACGATGAGCTTTGGCTCGATCGATTCATTTCGATTCCGCTGATTTCCACCTTTAAACATTACTTCCAATGAAAATGTAATAATTGTTGTTCAAAACGAATAATTTCGTGATATAACGAATATATTCGCGTGATTGGCGTATAGATTTCACATACCTATGCCTCGTTTCGATCATGAGTACAGCCAAATCTCCAGACATTTTACGATTCACTCCATAAAGTCGGGTCATGATGTCATAGATATGTATTTTGCATTTCATATTTTAGCGAATGAGGGAATTGGGCTGCAACATTTATTGCCTGAATGTGATCCGACTTATGGTCTGAGACGTGTGCGAAAACCGGTGGAATTTGGTTGTCGGCATGAGTACACATACTTTAGTACATTTTTTAGGTTGCGCAGAAATTGGAATAGTCTACAGTTGGCTGAGAGTGAGAATGCTAGCTTCAAAACTTTATTGAAGGAAGCATTACTAGCGTTCTATTAACTTAGTTGGTAATGATCTGTAATTTTCAGTGTATTAGCTATTCTTTGTAGTTTTTAGTTATTAATTTATTAATTTCAGACAAATTTCTGTATAATGGGTACTAACCCGTAAATTTATAAAATAAAATATAAGTACTATATTTTGTATCAAAAATAATTTATCTTCAGATGATCGTTCTTGAAGAGAATTTTTGGAGTGCTAAATATTTATTATGAATAAACTAATTAAAAATATTATAAAAGTTAAAAGTAATATTTAATAAATGTAATATTTAATAAATTTAATATTTAATAAAGGTAATATTTAATAAATATGCAATATTCTTCATGAATTATGCAAAAATATTTACTCATTTTAAGTATAAATAATATGTAACTAATAAAGGCAAACATAATAAATCAAATTTTATTTTCAAATTATTTTAAACATCTCTTCAGGTTCGTATCATAATCCATTAAAATAAACATATTGATGTTCCATAAAAACTAAAATCAAATGTTCCGTAAACAGAAAAAATTCAAATTAAAAGTAATTCCCATAAATGGATTTAAATAGAATTACAACAATAACTCTCCCACAGGGAGTGAATCCAGTAAATATTTATATAAAATAAATTATTTATGTAGGTCATCCGAAAGATGATGACTTTTCACAGGGACACGATGAAGTGTCACAGCAAGCAAACATTTTCTGTCTGCAAAGTATACGAAAGCAGATGCTAATGGCTTTAACTAGACACTCCCGCGAGATCGACTTCCTTACAATTTGCCTTCACCATTAAACAACAAAACAAAAGCAAGACCTCCAATAGTACTTTTGTTTTAAATTAAAATTTTCTCTCCCCGACAACCTCATCTCCCTCGCCAGTGTCCTACCTCCCTCGCTATGCTCGAACAGCAAAAAAAAACGAAGTAAAAAAACCAATCATTAAAAAGCAAACAACAACAAACAATTAGCCTCCGGCGCGTCGCTCGCACCGAAATAGAAGCTCGCCAGGCGTCGGCGCGCCTCGGACAGGCGAAAAAGCTTCGGGACCTCGCAAAGCTCCGGGTTTCTCGGAGAAGGGGTGGGTGGGGGCGCTTGCGGCGCAGAAAGCTCCCCTCGTGCCAGCAGCCGCCGCGGGGGGGCGCCCCGGCGGCGCGCAAGTTCGCCAGTGGAGCCTCCACCTCGGCGCAGAGTGCAGCCACGAGCCAGAGCTCCGACGCCGGAGGACCATGGCGCTCGTCCGGGCCTCGGCGCCCCGCGCCCACCGACCTTACGACTGAGCCCCCGGCCATCCCACCGCCAGTCACCAGGTACGTATATCCCTCCTATAAATACACGTAGAATCTCGATCCCCAATTCAACTCGCGTATTATCATCTCCGTCTCGATCTGTTTTCATTTCTAAGTGTAAAAAATATTTCTCAGTGCACCCCTCGAGCGAAAGTATACAATATAGGAATTCCAATTTGCGTCGTGGTGATCATCTCGAAATTTTATTGTCTTGTTCATGCCGCTGAGGTTGTATACACTAAACACGTCGGTCTGACGTAAAAATATTTCTCAACGCAAGCTCCTCTCGAGCTTCCGCTCGGATACTGTGCTTTTCCGCCGAGCAGCTGGCACAGGACGGCCGGGGACCCTGATCCTGGCCCGCGGAGGCGTGTGACGCAGGCGGCCGCGGCGTGGAACAGGTGCGGGAGGCGTGCGCACGTGCGCCCGCTGGGGCTCTGGCTACGACGGCGTGCACACGCGGCGGGGCCGATCGATACGGGCGGCGGGAGGGCCGATGCATCCGCCGCGATACATCGCAGCGCGCCTCCCGCCTGCATTATTGATCGGCCAGGCGGCAGCGGCGGCGGATTTTTTTTTCCGCCGCCAGGAGAGAGGGACTGGCCCCGCTCGTGCGCCTAACTCGATCGAGGCCGGCCGAGAGGGAGACAGAGACGAGCTGGCGTCCCGTCGGCTGAGGCGCCTTTGACGTCCGTCCCAGTTTCGCCCCCCATGGAGCGTGATCACTGATACTTCCTTCTCTGTCTTTCGCTCTGGCGCGGGCGCTCTGGCTCTCTCTCTGTCCCTGTGCCTCGTGCGCAACTTTCCGAGGACGCGCGTGGACGATACAGCCTGGGAGCTTACGGAATGCTGATGATTTTTGGGGTTTGATTGAGGAGGGGATCGAATTTTTTACTTTGTTTTTTTTTTTTTGTTCTTCTTTTGAGGGAGATTGATGTACTTTGTATTGGAGGGGAGGGGGTGGATTAGGGCTCGATTGAGTAGCTTGACTTCGAATTGTTGGATTAAGAGTACTGGGGGTGTTGACGCTTCTGTTTTTTCTTTATTGGTTTGCTTTTTAGTGGCGATTGAATAAATTTGCTTGAGGGACTTTTTTTAATTAATCACATTAAATGATTTTGCGTTTTCAGAATTTTTAAGTACTAATTAATTAGTGAACTGTGAACTGTTAAATATTTTATGTAAATTGAGTAAAGATTTTTTATTTTAATTCATATAGTACAGTGGTTGTAGTCTCACACGTTACATATGTATTAAAATTATGTATCGATTTTCTGCGAGAGCTTTAAAGTGGCATTTTCTCTTTATGGTGTATTTTATGTAGTGTGAAATTATAGTAATTTGAAATAATAAATAATTTCTAATGCTGCTGACATGTGTCAATAGTTGATGTGGATACTAACACAGTATTTTATTATTAAATGGACATATAAATTTTAATGTTTTCATAAATATTGAGGACATGTGCATAATTCATAAGAGAATGTAAAAAGAACACTTTAATATTACATTAAAATCTATTTAAACATTGTTTGAATCTGTTCCTTAAATAGTTTTCAATGCATATATTTACGCCTAAATTAACATCGCTTATTTTCTCTCCTATTTAAAATAATTGTATATAATTTGTAGTTTGTCTTTTATAACAGTATGTAAAAAGTAAACTCTCATAGATTTTTTCTATACGTCAACGTATTATAAATAACATTGTTCACTTTTCTATTTATTTATTTACCTAACTAGAGTATTATTTAATACACAGGTCTTAAAAATACATCGTTCTACTTTTTACATTATTTTTATTTAATTCTCTGTACGTGCTTCCACCCATTAACTAATGTATAGATCATTAATTATATAAAAATTATATAAATACTATAAATATATAATAAAAAAACACTATATAAAAATAAAACATTTATACATTATAAAAATTAAGAACTAAGCTTCACACCCAATCGAGCCCACCACAAATATAAATATGTATAAATTATTAATTATATACAAATTATATAAATATTACAAATATATAATAAAAAAAGATAACATTATAAAAATTAAGAATTAAGCTTCACACCCAATCGAGCCTCCAGCACAGAAATAAATAAGCGAGTTGATCCATTAAATCGAGCAAGCGAAATCGTAGCGAAAGCATCCGAACAAATGTTAATCCCGCGGCGGCGCGTCGGAGCGAAAATCCATATCGCCTATCAAAGCTCAGCAGCAGCCGCGCGATCATTCTCCGAGGAGGAGCGCGGAGGCCCGGGCCAGCTCATTAGCGCGATAATGAACTCGCGCTCCGCGTCTTTCGCGGAAACAATGACGACTTCCCGGGCTAATCCCAGCGGGCGGCGGCGCTGACGGTCCCGGTGGTGGGGGAGAAGGGGCGGCTCGGGCACAATGCGGCGCGGATATTCAAACGCGCAATGCGGCCCCTGGCAGGCCTCCAAAAACGCGCGCCGAGTAATCTCGCTCCTCCTTTGTTTGCCGGGGGGAGAGAACACGTCGGCCGCTTATCTCCGCCTGGCGGGGGTGTCATCGTACCCCGGATCGCGTTAAGGAGACACGTCCGCCGGATCGAAATGTGTGTCGTCCCGAGCCTCCCACCACCGTCGGCTCGGAGATACCGGGGCTTCCGTGATAAGAGCCGGGGCTGAATGTACGGGCGATGGGGACTAATTTTTCTTCGGATTTTTTATTTACGACGGGGTAACTTTCTTTCTGTTGTTCCGGGATGGGGGGGTGGGGTGGGGTCGAGCTGCCCCGAGTTATTGGCGGCCATTTGCACAATAGTGCCCACGATGATTTCTGCCTCCGGGGGTGATGGAATTTTCATGAGGACAACCGAGTGCGAGCTTAGAGGGTTAATAATTCTAGGGGAGGGGAGAGGTGGTAAGGGAGGGAAGAAGACATTGTAAGGTAATCTCTTTGTGTGAAATGAATAGTGTAGTTAACTCTTTCACTCCATTGAGGCGACTGCGAGAGTTGAATGTGTTAATTAAATTGATGAATAATTTTTTTAGTCAAAGGGATTATATTCGAGTCTAATTTTTTTTTTATAAACATTTCGCAATCTATGGTTTTTGTTTAAAAGTTTTTTTTTTTATTGTAAGTAAATTTATTAACGTAGCCTCATTGTACGGTTTATTAAAGTAGTAAAATTAATTTAAATAAAGCACTTTAATATTTTAATGGCAGAATTACTGTTTTATGTTTGTGCATACATTTTCTGTAATATTTTATGCAGTGTAAACTAACTGGCTTTGCTAATAATCAAATAATCAGGGATAGAATCATAATTTCATTACTGTCCACTAATTCACGTTACACGATTAAGTACTCGACAAAATCGGAGCAAATTGTCCACTCATGGAGTATAATCACTTTTTACCGATTATGGTCACTTCCTTAATAAATTCAATAATACATAATCACCTTACGCATAAGTATATCTACCACATTTCTCTCAATACTTAATTAATATTATATTTTCGAAGAAATTTAAAAAATGTACTTATTATTTAAATGTTATTCCTTCACATCGTCTACATCTAAATATTTTATTTAATAAAAGATCTACGATGAATTTAAGATTAATATAAATTTTATCTATAAAAATCTTGGATAAAAGTTTAACATTTCTTAATATTTAAAAAAAAATTGTCATAAAAACATTGAAAAATCGTTTTAATAATCCTATAAAAAATAGTTTAATTGTTTACTTGATCATCATAGAACAAAATTTATAAAAATTATATAAATTGATATAATTTATACCGTCGTCTCTAACGAAAAAAAAAGCACATTTCAAAAAAAGTATATTTTAATTTGCCTTTTTTAGAGCTCTAAAGTAAAATAAATTCCTCCAAAACCTGAGAAACTTAGGGTACACTACAAACGATACCACAAGTTCATCAGCTTTTGGATGAGTTTACTTTACTCTAGTGTTTTGAAAGTGGCGCATTAAAAAAGGCCTGCTTTGAAATGTGCTTTTATAGTACTCGGTGCCTAAAACGCGCATTTTACGCACTCCTAACCTCAAATTGCCAACTTTGAACGGCGCTTTTCAGCACTCGTACTATAAAATATCGTACAAGACTTGTGCGATAATTGATTGTTTAACCCGTGCGACATTTCACACTCGCTTCGCTCGTGCGAAAACCATCGCACGGGTTAATTAATCAATTAACGCACAAGTGTTGTAATATACTATTCTTCGTTAGACGCGACGATATAAGATAATCTATAAAAATCGTTCAAAAAATAAATGATATAAAAAATCAACAAGGCAGTTAATAACAACGAACAAAAAAAATTCTGATTTCAGAGCGTTGAAAATAAGAATCTCAAGTTGAACGTCCAAATGGGCGGCTGGGCGTGAAAGGGTCCCAGACGCGAGTCAAGATGGGCTGGGCACTCGGTGGCTTGGGCATCTTCATCGTGCTCCTGCTGGCAGCCGGCGCCACCGTAGTCATCTGCAAGAGGTACTCGGTGGGCTGGCAGTGCGGGCCCCGCGACGTCTGGATCATCTGCGAGGAATGGCGCCGCAAGCTCTCCTGGCTGTGGGCCCCCAGGGAGGAGAAGGTATTCACCTTCTGTCCTTACTTTCTTTTTCCCTCGGACCGTTACGCGCTTTTGCCCACCGCTGATCTTGATTTACGATATTTTTATAAAGAACTTCAGAGAGTGACATGACGTTTGCTCCTTTTTTTTGCTTTAGAAGTTAGGCGATAAGAGTCTCGGTTTTTAAAGAAAAATGACGTGAAAGGTATGATTTATTAGCCTTTAGATAGTTAGTTGAAAAGAATTCGCGAAAAGTAAAGACTTTACATACGAACTTGTCATATATACCTATTCCGTACAAGCTTCAAACAACAAGATTATAAGTAGGTAATTAACTTTTCTATTATTTTATTTTACTTCCTATTATGAGCTTTTTATGTAAAATAGAATTTTTCGAAGCGAATGTCTCTGTTTATTTACACTAATAAATTTTTAATTTGATTTATTTCACTTACATTTGAATAAATAAACACAATATTGAAAATTTTAATTTGGAAGTAAAAAGAAACATTTTTATCAAGTAAAAGCCTCTCTCTCTATGGTATCTTTTGCTATACCCAGTAAAATTTTTTTTCTCAAGTATATTTCAGAAACTCGTAGAAATAATTTTTACTCTAGTAGGTAGGTAGTAGGTCTGACCTTTATACAACAGTGCTCGTGCCTTTATATGTACCTCCATTTTTGTAAGTGCCCTCGAAGCAAGAGGACGTTCTGACAAATAGCATGTCGAAAGAAAAGTGCCCTTGAGCAAATTATTTCCGCGTATTGGTTGAACATTTTCTTTGTTTCGGAATCTGCACTTTGAAGTGAAAAAAAAAACAATTTTTTTCTCTCCCCCGGAAGTGTTGATGGATTCAATTTTAAATTTTCTCTTAGGCACAGACGTAAAATTAACGCGCGAAAAGACGGTAAATAGACCTATACTACTTGTTATTTTGTCGGAAAAGTTGGAAAGTCATTAAGCGACAAAAGGAAACTAAGAAAAGTTTTGATAAAGTATCCTGTTTATTTTGTTGGAAAAATTGTATGCAACTTGAGAGTAATGTGAAAGAAATGAGGGGCAAACTTTCCTTATATACCAGTTTATCGGTACAGTAGTACGGTTAAGTATTTAAAGTTCGGGTGTGGTTAGCCGCGGCCGATATACAGCTACTGCTGATTCGCGGAGTAGTTCCAACAACTTTTATTAACAAAAATGTTTTTTTCATTAATTTAATAAATTAATTTCAATTAAATAAATTTAGTTTTTTGATTAAGCATGTAGGCACGAAATCTCCAAATATTTTATTATACAATTGATATAACGAAATTTATTTAAAATGTTAGCATTTTACTTACAATAAGACATTGTTTAAATTAAGTCTTTGTTATTATTCTTACAAATCACAAATCCCACTAATTAATCTTTCAAGTCACATAAGAACAGCTACGATTAATTAATCAATCACCATCAGTACGAGACATACATTTTTCTGTTTCCAGTCTATCGGATGAATGAAATCGGGTTCCAATCATTTACTGTCAAAAATACCTTCTTAGAAAATAAAAATATAGCCCGCTTCTTATAAATTGTATACTTTCATTATTTTTAACATTTGAGTTTTATAAATCGTGATATTTTGTAGATGTAAAAAGCTTATTTCGTGCCATATCCATGTTACATAGATTTATGTGGAAAACTGAAAAAGTAAAATATTTTTTACGTAGAGAAACTTTCTATGAATTCAACATTTTTCGTGAATTCTGGAACAAAGGCAAATATTCTCCATTCCAGGAAGTGAAGAGAGGATAAGAGCTCTTAATTCTAAAAAATCATACATTTTTCACTTTAAAATTTCATGCATGACTGCAGCGTGCATGTAGTTACATCGCATGCACGTTTGAGAGACTCAGCTATCAGGTTAATTTAAATTTCAAGAATTTCATTACTCGTTAGAATATCATTGTCACTTTAAAAATCTAAGTTAAGCAGTGAAAGTTTCGGAAATCAATTTTTTTCTCTCAGTACAACCTATATTTAAAAAAAAAGTCTCAAATTCTATATAAATTCACGTTTATAAAAAGAAAAATTGTAACTTCTCTAAAAATTTTCATGTCAAACTTGTCGTTAAAATATTTGTCGACCGATTTATGAATTTGTCAAATGCAGTGCATATGGTATTTTTATACCTATCAAACTTTTTCGTAAAATTAATACGATTATTTTAACATCAATATTTTTATTTAATATTATAACTTTTTAGGGGACTGAGGCATAGTTATTTATTTTAGAATTTTAATTTAAAATTTGTAGTTAGTTAAAAAAATATTGCTAATTAGTCTAACTTTCATAGAGTATAAAAATTTGTTTATTTGTCCATATTTTCTTTTTTCTTCAAAAATTCGCCTTTCCGTCAAGTAAAATTAAATAAATTCATATCCACCCTTTTAACTGGAAATTTCTTTCACTTAATAAATTTAAACAAGCTCAATAAGTAGAATGAAAAGTCAATTGTCACATTGGCCCCCCTTTACCCATTTTACAAAGTATCAAAATGGAATACTTTATAAAACATTACAGAAATCACAATCTACACCGAGAAAAATCGTATATTTAAATCATACTAGCTTGTATAGTAAAATGGAGTTTAGTAACGGAATCTAAATT
>JAWWEN010034915.1:0-14441 GCA_035582955.1 Sycophila texana | reverse complement strand
TGGTAAAATTAACTATATTCCGGTTTACTAGGGTGTATAGTTAAATTTACTTTTGACTTTTTTCTCAGTGTAGTAATAAACTAAAAACTAACTTAAAATCTACATGTGAACGATCTAAGAGAATTATTAAATTCTTAAATTAGTCCAATAGGATTCTTGGATTGTACACTTCTACTAGGCCAGATTTTTAAAGAAATTTACGCACTTTTCGGTATCTTCTTCTTCCTTTTTTTTTTCTCATGCACAGTGGAAATTGCGGTGCGCGCGCTGATATTTCAGAATGAGCTCGCAGCGATGCGTTTATCGTTATGAGATCCCGGTGTACACGTGGTGATTTCCGTTGTGAGTCATGCCTAGCGGTTAATGATTGACTTATCTCGAGGCAGAATGTATGCACTTGGATTTTTTTCTCATCGATGAGGCGATAAGATAAGGCAGTTGGACATTAACTGATAAGGAAAATGAGACCCAACGCTCATTTGAGATGTAATTGGAATAATGAGCGTTCATTTTACGACTGGAATGAAACAAACACAAATTTTATGACGAGATACCATGAGCAACAGATTTTTTTTTTTTTTTTTTTGTTTCTTGTTTTTCTATCGCGTACGAAGTACACCCGGTGATGATAGTTGATCCCGATGGAATTTTTTGAAAAAACGCAACGTTGAAATTCTGTAGATGCTAGACAAAGATGGCAAAACTATTCATCCTTGTCACGCGCCTATAGAAATTTGCTGGCAACGTTGCATTTTTTCAAAAAATTCCACCCGAATGAAATTTTACGATGAAATTCTCGCTGAAAGCATTATGAATGTTACTTTGTTTTTTTAACAGTTTGGCTGTCGGACTTTTGGAGCTAATCCAAGAAGATTTGAGCCAGGCGCAGCGGCAGATTTTAAGACTGTACACGGAACGAAGTCCTTGATCCGAGATTAGTTGAGAATTTTGTATCGAAGCAATTTGAGTTCTGAGGGTTGCACGAGCGACGTCTGCGTGCAATCCCGACGATATCGTGTATTTTTTCGTCGTTACTAGTAAATGTAGGTGTTTTTATATAAGATTGAACAATTGTTTAAAAAAATGCGAGAAAATTTTGCAAAAAAAATTTTTTTGAGTTCTTATTGTGCAGCACCGCGCTGCTCAATTTTTTTTTTTTTTTAGTTAATTATAAATTTTATCATGTACAAAAAAAAATATATAACAACAATCGAATTTATGATGAATCGATAGTACGTTTGAAAGAAAAAGTATTTTTCTGCCTTTTTTATCGCACGTCGCGTGCATTAACGTAAGCCTGAAGTATATATTTTACATATGTATATCATGCAGATAATGCGAGACAAAAACCAACAGCTAATTAAAATTCATTCATTTCACGATATATTTTTATGACAGTCAACGATAAGTTCAATTATTTTGGCAATAAATAACGGCAGCGGCAATTACCACTAAAAAAGATTATTTTCAATGATAATAAAAAAAAAAAAAATAGCAATGATAAAATAATAAATGGAAGATAATGTAAAATACTGTTATTTCGTACTGTAGAAGATATTAAAGCAACAGTAAAAAAATATCTGATTAATTTTTCAAGCACTTTTTTTTATCGCTCATCCGACATCTATACTTAGAATCTTTTCGCTACAGGAAAACCTGTTTTCAACTCCAACGACTTCTTCATTATGCTTTCTCGTCACGAATTAAATTTCAATTCAATTGGAATTTCATTTGAAGACTCGGGCAGCCAAAAGGCATAGGAAAATAATGACTTATTCATCGAATTGAATAAGGAAAATTTGAATAATTCTGAATAGGCAACATTGAAGAAAAAAAAAAGTCGTAAAATAAAATTTAATTTTAAAAGTGTAAGAGCTATTTTAACCTCATTTAAAAAACAAAGCATAATTTGCATATATCTTATTCAGCTTTTAGTTTCTTTCTTTATAACTAAAAAATTCTGCGCGCTGCAGAGCGTCTTGGACAATAGAAATAAAAATGGATAATAATAAATATATCATTCACGTAACATGTCACGTCAATACAATGACCTTACATACATATCACGCATTGTTCAAGTGTCGCTGATTAAGTTTGATTATTGCCATCAATTGAAGCAACGAACAAAGCTAACATTATCTTCAGCGCCGTGCACGTTTTCTCCACGAATTGCATTCAGCGCGGCACTTTCAACGATTGCGAGAAATAACAATCAGCTAATTGCGAAAACTAACTCGACGCGGTGCAGTCTGTTGAAATAAAACCGAACTGAAAATCCACATTGCAAAAAAAAAAATGTTTTGTTTAGTTGCAACAATTGGGTTATTCGACAGTTGATTAATCACGAGTACAATGCTTAATAAAATTAACATAATTTAACAGCAACAACAAACGAGGAATTTATCGTATTGGGGAATAAACTGAGCTTATAATCGAGTAATTGCAAAAAAATTAAGATCTCTCGGAATATCCATCCATTCCATCCATGCTCTAAAAATAATAGGCGAAATATCAGTTTTGCTATCTCGAATTTCGAACTCGATTTTGATTTTTAAGAAAGAAATTAAATGTCGAGAGAGAAAGATTGTCATCGTAGCCTAAAAAATTCCTATACGAGGCGCTCAATCCTCCTAGTTCAACAAAAAAGCTCTCGTAAAATGATAAACAAGAAAAAGTAAACGTTTGCTGAATGTTTAACACGAAAAACTAAGCTTTTTTGGAACGTACGTTTAACAAGAACAACTAAGTTCTCGCGGAATGTTTAACAAAAAAAGCTATGTTAAACAAGAAAAACTAAGCTTTCGATTTATTTTTAACAAGAAAAACTAAGCTCTCGCGGAATGTTCATCAAAAAGCTCTCCAGAACTGTTCAATAAAAAGAGAATAAAGCTTTCGCGGAATGTTAAACAAAAAAGCCAAGCTTTCGCGAAACGTTAAAAAAAAGAAAAACTATAAGTTCTCTTTAGTTTATCTCAGTCTATTAAAATTCTCGGTTTATTTAAAACCAACCGATGAAAGCAATTGAAACGTGCGGAGTGCGCCTCGCAACGTTGAGCGAACGTTTCTTGCGCGCGAAACCTGAACGAAAAAAAACGCAGCTAGCTTTCACCTCGACAGCGCAGAAGCACGCAACAGCACCTATAATTTATTCTTCCCGGGAAAAAAGATAAACCTATTTTCAGTTCTGAACGGCGCGCGCTCGCTCGCCAACGGCAACGCGTTATTTACGTCCCATAACTCAACTGAGAGCCAATTTAGCCGTCGCTCGTAAAAACGCTGCCCGCTCGCGAGCACGAAGGCGGCAGAGCGAGAGAACCCATTATATAGGAGCATGCACAGACCGCCGCTGTGGGTGATTTTCGTTTTTTTTTTTTTTTTTTATTCTCTTTCCCATTTTTTTCTTTTTTTAGAGCGCGTCTCCCTCGCTCCCGGGGTTATACCGGTTCGGCTCGTCCCCCGCCCACGCGTCGGGCGCCGAAGTTATATTATGCAGGCGCACAGCTGCAACGTCGCACTGGTGATTTAAAAATACAGACGCTGCGCGCTCAGTGCCCTGCAGACGGGAAGCTCTTGCTTGGCAACGTCGCGCCTGGAGAGGGGCCACCTCATAGGTTTCAACAACCATCCACACGCCAGAGTTGAGAAATGTTCCCTCTCAGAGCTCGGCTCTCCGCACACGCATACTAAAAGGCTCAGCGCACACGCACGCACACTAAAAGACTCGCCGCACACACACACACACACACACATAGCGAGGCCAGTTACTGTAGCTGCAGCCCCGGAGAGCAAATATATACCCAAGCCGGTACTTCGGGCGCGTTGCCAGGCAACCAAAAAGTCCGCTCTCCGTGAGTGAGCGAGAGAGAAACTGTGCATGACGGCCCGTCGAGCCAGTAGTGGTAGTTCTAGTTAGTAGGCTTTGGGGAGCGAGGTCGCGCCGAAGGGGGGATAAGCGCACGATGGTCGGGGGCGGCAAACTATATATCCTCTTCTCCTCCTCTTCTCGGAGAGAAAACCACTTATGGAGCCGAGCGTCTCTGTCTCTCCCGGCTTAGAGCCTCTTCTCTCCCTCTCCCATTGCGCTCGTTTGGCTTCATAAAAGGAAAGAGAGAGAGAGATATATATATAGTGAGAGCGAGGGAGACAGAGATAAAGCGAGAGAGAGAAGGGTATATATAGCGTGAGCTGGCACGAAGCCTCGATTTTCTCTCGGCCTCGTGCTTACCATTATATCCTAGATGGGGAAATGCTCAGAAACCGGTTTTTGTAAGTCATACTGCGCCCGACGGAGAAAGAGACGGAGCGAGCGAACAAAGCCGGTGCCTGTGGGGTATTATTACTATTAGAAACTCTGCCGCGGCGACCAGGCCGCCTTCTTCCGTCCCGCATGACATTAAACTCATACAAGAAGAGAGAGAGAGAATGAAGGAGATTGCACGGGCAAAGAAGCCCCTTTAGGCTCTATCTCGCTCTCCGTGTGTATAATTTTCTTCGCCTACCATAGCTCGTAGTTATAGAGCTATATAACGGTGCCTCTGATGTCTCGCCGGTCTTTTTTTTTTTGCACTTGTTCAGCCTGTCGCTATGATTCTCGTCCCTTCTATCATCTCCTTTTTTTTATCGGGGGAGATACCCCCCCGGTACGTTGCCAGGGTGCGCCACTCCGTAATGCTTATACATTAAATTAATAGTTCCCAGAAGCGTGGAAGTGATGTACATGTGTGTGTGTGTGTGTGTGTGTGTGTGTGTGTGTGTGTCAGACGAGTGGAGCGAGCGTATTTTATGTGCGCCCGTAGAATGTGTTTTCTAAGTGCTTTTACTCAGCCCGCATTATACTTGGTGCAGGCGGAATCTTTATGATGGGCTGTAACTGCTCTGCGATAGCGCGGAGCTTTATACTTTTATAGTTATTTATACGACTTTAGGCGGCGTTAATATAAGGAATTTGCAGGAAAATGTTAAGTTCTAAGAAACGTTGAGAAAGTTTTGGAAATCATTCGAAGGTTCTTTATATAGCGATTTCATCGTTGCTCACGAAATGGCCGCTGACAAGCTTCGATGCGCGCGAAAATGGCGGCTCCGTCGTAATCGATCGATTACGTTAAAGGCAAGGTATTATGGACGCAAAAGAAATCTAGAAAAACCGGATGTGTATATTTCAAAATTGTAATTCTAACTTTAAACGATCTTTTTAAATTTACATCAGGGACTTTAAAAGCTCCGAAATAGAATGGAGTTTATATGTTTCTATTAAAAGTAGACTAGACTTTTTATATCCGAGCGATCTTTCAAATTCAGTATAGAGGAAAGTGCTAATATAAATAAATCTTGTAGGATAAATAAATCTTACTTAAAAGAATTTATTTCTCAATTTACAGGGACTTTAAAAGCTCCGAAATGGAATACGTTATATTTAAATCACTGCTAAAAATAGGCTTCTTTTGAAATCCGATCGATTTTTCAAATTCGGTAGAGCAAAGTGCTCTCAGCCGCGACTATAAAGGCGACAGCTGTACGACATCCTTGAAGCCCGCATGAAAAAAAAAAGAAGGAAGAAACGAAGCAGCGCAGCCATGACTCATCGAGTTTCTGATGGGCGGTGGCCCGCACTCACGCCAAATGCCGCCAGTGATGCATGTTTCTTCAAGCTCGCGATGGGTCAAGCGCTTTTGCGGTTGAGAGTCACTGCACGGAACCAATTAGCGAGCCGTCGGGAGTCCCGGTGTTGAACCGATTGTGCTCCAATTATCGCGTAGTCACTAATAAGCGAGGCAACTCGGGGGCATCAATTTAATTCGAATCTCCGCTGCCGTTGAGCGTCTCATAGTTGCGCGCAGCGAAGTCTCCCGCGCAGCTGCACCGCTATACTCACTTCTATTCCCCCTTTTTTTTTTGCGTGTGTGTGCGCTTGCACCTCCATACGGCCGTTATATATAAATACATGTAATTCGGGTCTCTCGTCACCGATTTTTTACGCATATTCGTGTACTCGTTGTACACTTATTAAATATACCTATACGAAGTACGTAGGTTTTTTTTTCTTTCAAATCGGGTTTGGGAACTTCAAACAAAAAAAAAAAAAAAAAATCGCGAGGCCAGTTTCTCGTTAATAACGTACCCACTCGATCATCGTACACCTGCATTTTTAGCGGATGATGTTTGTCGAGTGTAAGTGCACATTAATTATTTACCTCCACCAATAAAGTATAATTATATTCTGCACGAAGCACGAAGTAATGAAGTTAAACTCGTAAGCATAACCAGTTTTTGCGCGGCTCAATATTACACGACTGCCCACAAGATAAGAAAGTTTAAACAAAAAAATAGAGTAAAAAAAAACACATCCAGCAGAATGTAGCTCCGCTACAATTTATCCGAGAGATAAGATAACATATATATAAGCAGCGCGTGAGGCAATTAACATTTAAATTTTCAGAATTAAATAAATTTTTCTTCTTTCTTATTATGATCCTCTCCCACATTAGCACAAGTTGATCAGCGATAAAAGCGCTATAAGCAATTGATTGCGCAAGCACCAAAGGGAATTACTGATGCGCGCAGTTGATTGGAAATAATTACGCAACCACGAGCGACTGGCGCGGTGTATCAGCAACCGATCGTTGAAAAATATGTTTACGTAACTTTCCTCGATCTGACCGATCGCGTGCGGCAACGCCAGTACAGTGTATAGTATATAATATATATATATACAGACACTAGCGCAATCCAACATTTTTTTTTTTCTATCGATACATTTTTCAGGTTGGATTTTTTAAATTTAGCGCCACTCAACAGGATATGCCCGCACACCACAATCAAATCGCGTTTTAAAATGCTTCACAACATCCTGCCATCACTTTTTTAAGAGAGGAGACTATATATATACTAACTTCGCGTCCCACGGCCAATGCCAATTACTCTCTAAAAGTGACGGGGATACATAATCAGGCTCTCAACCTGTAAACTCTCGTGCAGACTCAGGTTTTCATTTTTCCGCCGGCGCGGCCCCTCGATGCTTTCGTAACGCGAAGTTAACGGAGCGGTATGCCGTGAATGCGGCCGTTCGGTGAAAGCGCCGCACTACGGTATATACACGCACACAACTCCCGAGCCCCGGAAACTTTAGAAAGTTGTGTGCGCCTCGCAGTTGGTAGATTGGATTCGCTCATCCGTGTGCGTGGGAGCGTGCTCGAAGTTCTGTCAGAGGGGCGAGGTAGGGGGGCTACACGCAGCGTATACAGAACGGGAAAAGAACGCGCTTCGACGCGGGCATGTTGAAAACTCGGCGCTCTCCCCCCCCTACCCCCCTTAACGGAGAGAGAACAATAGATGGTTGCTGGGCAACCGACCAAAGCTCACCCCGAACGGGGGGCGGGAGGCGTCAGTTCTCGGTGCGCCTGAAAAATCGCTGCTGGGCCGAAGACAAACTCGGTCGCGCATGCGCACGGCGATGAATCGATAGCGCGACGCGCATTCGAAGTATACACGAGCTTTCGTGTACATATATATATATATGACTCTCGATTATATTAACCCCACCCCTCCCCGAGGCCCTTCGCGTTCATGTTCCGTGTTCGTGTTTGCGGAGTTGAGGCGAGCGGAGAGGGTGGGAGCGGAAAAAAAAAGCTGCCGCCGCCTCAACCTACTGGAATGGTGATTAATCAACATTCCGACGGCGCGCGAGCTTTGGGCGATGAGTCACCGCGCGGCGGATTCGATATCGCTCCCCAGCGCCAATTGGAAATTCAAATGAGACGAGGTATATAAGTATACGTATAATTCCTGCAGCGACGTTGGCTTTGTTCCTTTTTTTTTTGCTCGTTCTGCCTTTACCTGCTCTTACCCTCCTTTGACTGAGCTTTGGCTGTACATTCGATCTCTCCTCTCCTGTCGCACGGTATTGGATTCCATGTATGTACTTATATTATTATATCGAAGCGCGTATATAAGCGTGCACAAAGTGGGATCAGGAGATTGCGTGCGGCCCTCGTGCATAATGCAAATGGGATAGTCACACGGTGCCCATTAGGAATAATGAA
Source organism: Sycophila texana (assembly GCA_035582955.1). Taxonomy (NCBI): domain Eukaryota; kingdom Metazoa; phylum Arthropoda; class Insecta; order Hymenoptera; family Eurytomidae; genus Sycophila; species Sycophila texana. The sequence continues at coordinate 6,402 of JAWWEN010034915.1, read as the reverse complement.
AAAGATCAGCCAAGCCTGGCTACGAGTCAATTTGGAAGATTGATCGCGATGGTAAAATGTGCACTGTGCGCTAGATTAAATATCGACGTAGTTTCATCCGTTCTTAACTGTACCCTATATATATAATATTATATATAGCATACATTTTATACACATTATATACATTTATATATATAACAGTAAAAGAGAGAGAGAGAGAGAGAGAGAGAAGATAATTCAGAGAGAATTTAAGCGAAGTAAGCCAATGGCTTTTTAATAAACCCTAATCGCAGCTTAACTGCACGCTGCGCGCGCCTCCAGCTTGAATGATTTTATATAACGTCGTATACGAGTTTATTATAAGTTTAATCTCGTCGTAGCGTCCGAGAGCCACCCACTCGTACGAATTCATTATCCTTCGGCAAAAAAAAAAAAAAAAAAAAAATTAAAAAAATACTGTACCATGTTGAATATCGTCCCACGGCTCTAGAAGAAAAAACAAGTCAGAAAAAAGAAAAAGTGCCGTTGCGCAATGTAACGCGAGAGCCCACTGCCAAGCGTCAACTATCGCCCTAATAACTGTCCGTCCTTGTCGACGTCTATATTCGCATCCGGTATATAAGTAGCTTAGTTATCGAAAGCTCAGCGGGGGGAAGGCCGCCAGCGCGGCTCTATACACATCACAGCGAGCAACGTCCAATTAAACCGCGGTCGGGGCGATATTGCGCAGCGCGCCGACGCTGCGGTTGCCGAGGCAATCCAACGTCAATTGGACAGTTGGACAATTAGACGCGACTTTTCCGGTATCCGCCTGGTATTTTAAAATCCGCGAGGTGGGGAGGTCGCAGGAGGAGGAAAGGTCGTCGCTCCGCCGGTCGTTACGTGCGCGCGAAGCTCGGCGGAGGGGCAGGAGGAGGAAGCAATCGCGCACATCTGCGCGAGAATAGTTGCTGCTTTCGACGTGTCCGTGCATGTGTGCGTGTGAGCGTGTCTGCTAGTGTGCGAGTACAAAAGGGGCGGACGAGGTCAGCGGGGATTCGAGGGGGAAAATCCGCGCTGCCAGCCATTGGTTCCCCACGGCGCATCCGCTCCCTCGGCTTCTCTGCAGGCTTCTCCCCCTCCCCAGACTCGGCCGATCCATTACATTCTGAGTTAAATTAAAGCTCCCGCTCTGCCCCCACCCCCTCCCGCATGTATATGCGCGCGTGGCAAGCCTGCAGGCATGTTGCTGGCGGCTTCCACCCCTAATAAATCTCGGCCGTTGCTAATCGGATATATACATCTCATTCCTCCGCTTCGTAAATACCTAAAGCCTGAGGAAAAATCCATTCTCCATTGTGCGCGCGCGCTCAGCCTTTTCAGGAATTACGATAATGTATATAACATATAGCACCGAGAGAAATGTTTTTATAGTAAAAATTACTATACTGTTTTGAAAGGTAGGGACAGACTCGACGAATCAATGATTTTATTAAAAAGTTTAGTAAATTTTACTAAACTTTCTAGTAAAATTTTTTATTTGTCGAGTACGTCCCTGCGTTTCAAAACAGTATAGTAATTTTTAGATTTTTACTAAAATATTTCTCTCAGTGTACATGTGTATAGAATATATATAATAAACACAGGGGTGGGGTCCAGCTGCCGGGTCTCTGTAAGGGAGGCTAGCAAAACCTCAGACTACGAAGCCTCAGGAGGGGAGCGTGTTGAGGCGAAACTACGGGAGGGGCGGAAAATTGGAAAAGCCAAGGGGCCGTGCCCCCCTGAACCCCCGTCGCCGCTCCCAAGCCATCAGTCTGTCTTCAGAGGCACACGAGCTTTTGGAGCCGCAACGATTCTCCTGCATTGTTGTTCCTCGACGGAATTATTCTTGATCGGCCGGCCAGGTGTGCAAAGCGCAGTCAGGTATAATAAACAGCTGCTGTGCTGACGCGCTGAGGGGAGAGGGGGGGCGTCACCGGCGGATAGTAGTCCAGCAACGAGGCTGTCGTGTCAGCAATACGCGCCGCTCACAAGCGCCTGGGAATTTCGGAGCGAGTCATAGCGCGCACGTAGTTCCCTCCTCACTTGACTTATGGCGTTACATCACGCGTCAGCAACGGACTACCAATACCGATACATGTATATATAGGTCTATATATATACATGTACACGTATACGTAGATGTGCAGATACAATACACTGATATGTAGGTATATACATGTACACGTATACACGGATGTATATATAGATCTACATAGATACATTGATATATAGATAAACATTATTTTACATATATTATTAAATATATGTATTATATACGGATCACGGTCGGTGAGTTGGAGTAGTGTGGGTGCGCGTCGGTGCGCGTGCGACGAATCGCGGCGCGCCGCCGGATTTTTTCTCTCCGTCGCGTCCGGGCTCTCGCTCGCTCGCCCGCCGGGACGGCAGGCCAGTCTGCGCCGCCGCGCAGTGCAGTGTCTATAGGCTCCTCCGTCCAAGGGGACCACGCGACGACGCTCTCACAGGTGCGCGCGCGCGGCCGCGACCTCCACGACCTCGCCGATTGAAAATTTAAAAAAAAAAAAAAAATCGGCCCTCCAACAAAACCCGATCTCCCCGCGAGTGCTTCCACGGCTCGGAGCAGCCTGCAGCAGCTTGTGTGCAACTGCAGTAGTTTCTGTGTCTTTGCATACTCTGTGCGCCGGAGTTTATGTGTGCAGTACAGTGCTCAGGAGGAGGTGCGCGCTTGTGACGATCGCCGCGGCCGGATGACTCGGTGCACAGGTGCGCGGACTTTCTAGCAGCTTCTCTCGAGGCGGGATCGACGATCGGAGCTTATAGTGCCGAGAGCCGCGCGGGCTCCGAAATGAGGTTACGAATTCGCGCGAGCGAAGCACCGCAAGAGACGCGCGAGCCGATGATCAGCTGCACTCCGGCCGTCCGCGGGATCGAGGCGGATCGGTCCGATTGACCCCCGGGGACACGCGCCGCCAGTGACTCCGACAGGGAGAGAAGACCGGCATCTGCGTACTGAGAACAGGCACGTTTATTTCAATTTCATTTTTCTCTTTTACCATTATGTGCGAATCGCTGTACTTCCTTTCATTTTCTTCATTTTTTTTTTTTTTTTTTTTACTCTTCGTCTTGCTTCTCGTCGGTGATGGCTTTGTGCGCCGCAGAGTGCGGCTTGGCGAGCACTGGTTGCATCGCGCGCGGGTATAAACAGTGCGTGCACCGAGGAAAGAAAATGCGGAAATTTGAAACTAACCGCGCGCGTTGCCAGGTGAACACTGTGTACGCCGTTTTTAGTGCAGATTTGCATTTGGTCTTTTGTTGCGCTATTTATTATTTTTATATAGTTTTCTGCGGGTTTTGCTTTGGTGCTTATTGTTTTTTTTTTTTTTTTTTTTTAAATTTACATAAGCTTCGTTGGGCGATGGGAGATCGGCTTGGTTTATTTTTTGTTTATTTTATTAAGCGTTTAGATTGGTTTTTTTAATTTTTTATTATTATCATTTGCAGATTGGAGATGAGCAGTTCATTGGAACAGGAGTACGATGAGTTTAAATTTGCGAGGGAAAAACAGCTTAAGGAAGATAAAATAGATAAAATAGAAGAAAATTTGCAAAATTTTAGTGAGTTCGAAATTCTATTGTGCTTCTTTTTTCACAAGTATATATATATATATGTTTATTATTTAATTTATTGTATTGTTTGATTTTTATTTTGTCTGGATTATCTGCAAGTGGCAATTTGTTTGCAGGCGTAGAATTTAATTGTATTTATCGTTGATCGATCGGTGATTGTGGGAATGCGTATAGAATCGCAGTTTTTGGCGATTGGAATTTAATTGAACATTCGACAGGGCGAAAATTCCTTTCTAATTGTTCATTTATAAAATGTATAAAACTTCAATTTTCAATTAAATTGTACGAGCTAATGCACAGTCATTATACACTGTAATAGAATATTTGTAGGTATAAGATTGTTTAAATAATAATAATAATTTAGAGAAACTCTTCTTATTGCACTACAATTATGCAATAATTTTAACAAAATTTCCTTACGTCTAATTTGACACTAAAAGTATTTACCTCGGCTATAAAAGACAGTGTAGTAGTAAAATTATTATGTAGACACTCAAAAAAATTTGTGCAGTATTTTCGTTATAAAACCATTTAGTTAATTGACTAAACGTGTAGTTTAATCAACCAAAGTTTTAATTAAATTGATTAAATATTAAACTAAATCGAATATTTTACCTAAAAATTTTATTAATTCAATTAAACATATTAAGTTGAATCAACAAAATAATTTCGTCAGAAAGATTCAACAAAATTTTTAGTTGGGCCTGTCAATAATGTGTTTTTTTCAATGTAAAAAGAATTTCTAAATGATTTTCTACTGATTTTCCATTGAGCTGCACTAAACGAACGTTTAAATAATGCATTTTACGGCAGTTAATATAACTTTCAAAACTTTTCGAAAATAAATATGGAAAAAAAGTCTTGAAGCAGAGTTTGGAAACTCTGCTTATCGATTTTGGTTCACGGAGCAAAACACGTGATGCTAGTAAAATTACAGGAGAGACATATCCACCTGAAAGTTCTGATTAAGCTCACGTGGAGGGGGAGAGGGGGGAGACACCGGATCTTATCAGACACGTTCTAGCGACAGAAATTTGGTTTAAAAACTTTGGGTAAATGTAAAAAAACCTTCGCTTTTTCTACAACTAAAGGAATACCTTAAATATTGCGGAAAAAGTTAAATTAAAATTGTTGTGAATTGCAATAAAAGTGTACTGTTGCTCGTGCGCGCGAAAAAGTTTGAACAGAAAATGTTATCACGTTCCCTCTTTCCACGATCTTCCGACTGTTTTCGCTCTTGTTCTGTCTAGTATTGATCAATCCTGATGGCATTAAGTGATCATGTATTGGATACAGTAATAGTGGTCGCGAATCTATATACTATACGAATACAAAGTAGAACTCGATAAATTGTTAAATAAAATCCTGATGCGCAAGAAAATTTATATAGCCGACCGATCGATGCTTTTTTAGAGTCTATATATACGTGCAGACCGAGTGTTAATAAATTACAAATTTAAATTGGTACACGAGCATTAATAATTAAATTAAATTCATTAAAAAAGTCTCGCGTATAATACATGAATTTTGAAGATAATTAAAATTTAATTAAATTTTTCAAAAAGTAATTTATTAAAGTTAAAATGAAGTAAAGTTACACCGTGGTGTAATAATACAACTTAGTTTCGACATTGAACTAAAATTTTTCTTACTACTTCAAATCTTTATTAGTCTAGTAACTCACCCCCTCTACCACGAAGTTACTTTGAATACAGTGTTGCATGCTTTGAAAATCGATGAAGTTATTGTTCACCTTATAATATCGTGGTATTTTTTTTTTCAAAAAACCTGTAAATTTATGCACATTGCTATTGAAATAATAAGTTACAAAAAAATTTTTAAACGTTGATTATTAAAGTTTTAGGATTACATAATACAATACAAATATTTGTTTATATTTGTGAATAAATGTTATAATAAAAAGGCACCAGTATTAAAATATTTTGTGCGTAATGTTCCTATTTAAAAATAGTACTTTATAATATTTATACGTATTTTAGATAATAAAGGAAATATTTAGTTGTGAGTACCTATTATAAATACTATGATCTTCAAAAGCACGGAATGTACGAAGCATGTCTGTTCTAAATTTTCCGTAGACATATAGTTATATTAGATTGAGCGGGCTACGCGGGCCTCGTATGGATGGATAAAAAAAAACATTAATTTTTAATAAAATAAAACATTGTTGTGTTATAAATAAAATGATTATATGATTTTAAAAAATTAATATTGGATGAAAAATTAGCAATCTACTTATATTTAAAAACATATATGAAATCCTTATTTTTAAACTATTTTTTATATATTTCAATGATTTTTATTTTATTTTAAGTGCACTAAAAAAATTTGCTCGTAAAATTTTCAATCACTATAAAAACTGCGATGATTTTCTCGTAAAAATGTTCAGTAATGCACTTCACCAGTTTAAGCATTTTTCTCAATTTTTAGTTAGAGTTTTCAGCATAAATTTTACAGAACTACTATATTTAATGCCATCAATTAATTTTAATTAAATTACGAAAGTTCTATAAAAATTGGAAAAAGTAATTTTAAATTACTTTTTCCAATTCTCACTCTTCTCATAAAATTATCTAACTTTTAATCAATATTGTGAAAGCTGACTTTTACAATGCATAAATAGAAAAGTATACTGAAAACAAAATTGGCAATTCTGTTACATTTATCGAAATATATCCTTAAGGGGGTCATATACCAAGAAATTTGGAATTACAAAAAGACCTGCAAAAATAAAATTATAGTAATTAGTAAGTTTTAAATTATATATTATTTATAT
>JAWWEN010034884.1:0-14448 GCA_035582955.1 Sycophila texana | reverse complement strand
CGTCAGCTATTGCTGAAATCCGCGGGTCGCGAGCTCCAGGTCGTCAAGCGACCTACTCTTCGTTTCGTTCCGTAACAACGTATACGTGTAATATGACCAAATTCACATTTCGTATTAATTTTCACAAGAAATATTTCAATTTTAACTTTTGCTCTCACCAATATTGCAAAATTTTTATTATAAATCTGATAAATTTTTGCCGATAGACCAGACTGTGACTCTACTGTAAATATTTTACTGTAAATATTGTACTGTAAATATTGTACTGTAAATATTGTACTATAATATTTTCTAGAATCACACTAAATTTTACAATAAAATTTCCCTCTACGAATACGCTGTGGGCACTGTCCTTTGTTATCAGCTACGATAAAAAATAATATCACGAGCATGCGCAATCTTTCTACGTATCCTATCTCCATACGGGCACTAATGGCTGCACACGCAAACAAATCAATAAATTAAACGATTAGGTAAAGAATAACAAACGCGAACGTCAAAGTTCATCGTGCGCTCGACATTTCAGCGTTGGCGGCGCGCGTGCACAAAGCTTCCCTCTTTCCTCTCCGTACGAAAGCAAATTGCCTACCCTAGACGGCGTTATTTATCACGCGAACAAAACAGAACCAATTTGCCGCCGGCAAAAAGACGACATGCTGCGTTCCCGGCGTCCGCGGGTAGCTCTACCCTCTCCCGGCCTCCTTCACCCGCGCGCCTCGTCAATTTCTCAATCTCTCGATCCGGCCGGGGTGCTCTGCGAGACCTCCTCCATGGTAATAGACCCAATTAGCGAACTGTCCATTCAACACTGGGCCTCGGGAAATCGATAATTGCCAGTGGGAGTAAAAGTGAGCCTGGGGAGACGGCGGTAATTTAATTTATAGGCTCGTGGCACTTGTGTGCCTCCCGTGACGGGAAATCTTGGGGAAAGCCTCGCAGCGCTCCCCGATGTGCTTCTCCCCTGCTTCACGGCCGATGGCGAACTTTCGGTATTTCCGGGCACCGACTGGTCGAGATTTCTGCGGAACTTTTGTCATTCTTTCGATTTCTGCACTGCCGCAAGCTCAACTTCGCGGGAGATGCGAGCGAATTGATATTTTATGCGGTGCGAGGGAGACATTTTTTTTGTCGCTCTATTTCATCTGCTAGGTGTGAATAAAAAAAAATACTTGGGCAGAGAAGAGATTTAAATTTAGAAATAACAAGTTTCGCGCGGAACTTGCCGCACAATGCGATCTTTGATTATCGGCGTTTCTTCTTCTTCTATTTTGTTATAGTGATACCTTTGGAATAGTGATGTTTCTTGACTTGTCAAATTTTAATGTAGATGCATATATTTATTAGATAATTACTGTAGGTACTTATGTATGTTTAACTGATTTTAAACGATGCGATGAATTCACCTCAAATTTTGCAGATAAGTTTTATTCGATTTTCGTAAACCTGCTTGACAAATTCAAGATTTATTTAGCTATTGGTTCGAATTTCAGTTAATTTAATAAATCAAATTTTAGTTAACTTAAAACTTTAGTTAAATCACTTTAAAAAAACTAAAATTTGATTTTATGCTTTCCGATACTATATGGATTAATTTTTGGGTGTATTATTTAAGTTTATCAGAAAATTCTTTTATGAATTATTCAATTTTTGAAACATGATATACTTATCTTATTCAGGCACTTCCGTTACTTTGAAATGAAACGACAACTCCTTTCCAAAATTTGCACTAAAAGTGTATCATTTAAGGATTAACTTAAACTTTATTACAAAGTGATATTTAAACAAAAAGTTGTTGGCACTTTTATGAAATGGATTAATATTTGTTAATTACACATGCGTTTATTTTAATATTAGCCATCTCTATTATGAATCAGCATCGTACAATTCCTGTTTGCAGCATTTCTTTTTATTCCATTTTAAATTACAGTGCGGAGAGGAAATCAAAATGTTTCGACGGGACGTGTGCAAATGGGAAAGTACATTGGCGAATGAAATTTGAGGAAGAGGAAATTTTGCGCTACGTCGGTGGAAAGGGACCGAGGTGCGGTTCGCCGCGCCCAGTGCTACTCGTTTCGAGGTAGGCTAAGCCTAATAAAACCGCACTTCGATGAATCCCGACAGTTTCGAACCGGCAGCGCGCGGCTTAATCGGCGGTAAACGCCCGATTAGCGGCGGCCGGGCGCGGAATTACGCTGCGCCTTCTTTCGGCCTCCCAAATTGATTTGAGATCCCAAATTCGATTGCTATTCGATGCTATTTCCCATCGTAACTCGCACCCATTTCAGGATGAGTAAAATCCAATGTTATTTTATAGCGTTCAACGTAGCCGCTGTATATAGCTTGTACCGTAAAATACATATAAAATCAAATAAATGTTTATGGATTAAGACACTCCTCTGACAACTCGTGACTACATGCACTGCTTAAAAAAATTTTAATATTGATAAAGTTAATTAATCCTAGAAATTCTTTTTATGAATTACGACTATATTTATACATTAAGAAAAAGGTGTTCAAAAAAATAATTTTTTTTTTTAATTATATAATTGATATTAATTGTATAATTATATAATATATAAAAAATTATACATATACTTTTAAATCATTACAAAAGACTTAGTAATAATTACTGCGGTTAAATAAAAATCGCCACTAGATTAAAAGAGTCACCCGGTATTACTAGAAGATTAACTTTTCTTAACCAATTTTTCTCGTTAAAGTAAGTTATTTACAGAATACAATAATTCTGCGAATAAAATAATATTATAAGGACATAAAAAGTCCTATTTCTGTCACAACTGATTTGAATTTCATTTATTTGCAGATATAAGAGCTGATTTTGAATAATTTTTTTTATAAAACATTTAATTCATAAAGGATATGACTAATCTTCTTATTGCTTCGTTACGTATTTAAAAAAAAAAAAAAACAACCTATCGATACCAATCGATTTTATTCGTGACACAAGTTTCTTTTTCGAATATCAGCTTTAACTTTACTTGCTTTGAAACGACTCAATTTTAAGCCTCAAATTCGACTTGCTGAATCGTCCGATAAGCAGTCGATTCCCCCGTTTTCCGTCAAACATCTGGGCGCTACACTTTATACTACGAACCGCACTTGATCCAGCTATACCTTTACGCAACGCCGTGCGTACCCTATCTCCTCGTGGCAGGTGCGAAGGGAGTTCACGAAGCGAGCGGGTATTAAGAACTTGAATCTGCGCTCAGGGAGCGAGGCGAGTAGCTCCGTCGGATGCATTATTAAGCAGTCCGTCGTAACCGGGACTCGAAGGTGACGTGATTCTAACTACTTTGCTAATTTCATTCATTTGCGATGTGATTCGACGCGTTAGGCATGCTCCGGATCCGGCTGGGTTTTTCATCTTTGTTTACTCCTATGAATCCTGGAATTTATACTGGACTATGTTTTAAGTCGCTGACTCTTTAAAAATATTGCAAATTTTGAACAGGTTTTGTTTAGTTTTATGCGCTGAGAGGAAAAGGTTCACACTATACACTCGAAATTATTTAAGAAAAAAACTTGACGGATTTAATGAACCATACCTTTAATTTGCCACTTGTGAAAATCAGCGAGGAAATAAACCATATGACTTAAAATCTTACGAGTAAACACTTCTTTCATTATTCGGCGCCAGAAAACAATTTCGAAAATTTCATCCAAATCCGTGATCCAAAATGTTCACATTCTTCTCTAAATACTTGTTTTTGCTCTATTGTAGGATATATTTTGAGAAATGTCTCAGTAAAAATTATATATTGTAAATATAATAAATATTATATTTTTTTCAGTCCGTAAACAAATTACCATATTATCTAGTCAAATTTGTCAGAATCTTTATAATTCTTACTAAACATTTCTCTCACCAGGAGCATGTCTCCACCTTTGGGTCACCGACTTGCATAAAATTTTGGATATCATTTTCTAGTATCAAATTATGGAAGAAATCATCATTACTTTAAAACCATGATCCCGCATTCAGCAGACATAACTAGAAATATTAGTATTGCTCATATGCGCAATGAATAAAAAATCGTATATATAGGTATAGCCGCAATGTTCACAAAATGAGCTATATATACTAAATAAAGGCCTATATGGGCTTAAACTAATGATGGTTTGTTTCATTATTTGGTACTAGATAACAATATCCAAAGTTTCATCCAAATCGGTGATCCGTAGTTCAGAGGCTCTCCTAGTCAGTGTGACTGCAAAATTTAGGTTAATTAATTTAGCGTAGATTAGAATAATACTATAATTACAGTATTTTATTATAAAATAATTAATTACAATAATACTATAATTACAGTATTTTATTATACAATAATTCATTAGCACAAGTTTGTACAACCACAAGTTTGTACAATTGAATGAGATAATTGAATGCTCAATCCGAAAAGTAGTATTTGATTATTGACACCACTTTATCCAAGCTAATTTTGGTACATTTAATACTACTGTGCACACATTTGTTACATCAACCTAATCAAACTAACAGACATCAAAAGCAGTGTAAACCACATTTAAACAATAGAAATGCTCTGTAAATAAGTGGTTATCAAAACTTCAACTGTAATCTGATTACGATAAATCTCAGCATAAATAGATTATATTAATACAATCTCTGGCCAAAATCAATCTCTAAAGCCTGCATTTTAAAATATCATGTGGACTATACACGAAAGAGCAATGCGATTTTCATCGATAGCCGACAATCGCATATATCCGCATTGAAGAACTTTCGCGAATTTACATTTCCAGCCGGACAAGCACCATCGGAGAAATAAAAAAAAAAAGTGCATTATACGAGAATTATCTCCGCGGAGGATTTGGGTCAGAATCGGCCGACGGTAATCGGTGCTAGCACGTTATAAAAGCCGCTCGAAAAATCTCTCGGGGTGTGAGATACTTTGTAGGTCGCTGACTCTCGAGTGAGCGGATTGCAAAAAAAAAGTGCAGGACGGCCGACAGCTGCGCTCCGGGGATGCGCGTAAACGAATATTTAATCAATTTCCGCGGGGCGGCGATTAATCATAGCGATGATTCGAGAGTATCAATCAGCCGACGCGCGCAATACCGGTCCGCGGAATAAAATGAAATAAAAATCGACTCGGCGATACGGACATGGGCGCGGCCCGTTTATATACGGGGGTGAACTCGTAGGCTCGGTGGTCTGGATATAAGCGCATTCGCGTCACGTAAATATATTTGTGATCCAATTTTTAATCTAATTTTCAGCTGTGCACGTATTTTATTTAAAATAGAGGGAGATTCTTTTTTTCTATTCTGATGTTTTTTTTTTAGCATCGGATAAAAGCAGGAATTATTGCGCTTCACAGGAAAATATATAGAACGTTTTAAATTAAAAGTTAGTTTCGAATAGTTTTTTAATTAGGTTTTATGAAGTTTAATGATCTTTTTTATCTGGCGGGAAATGCTTTGTGTTGCCAAAGGAAGCTGCGCGCTGACTAAAATTCTATCCTTTTTTGGGGTTGGGCCTACCTCTGAACTACCGATAGGAAATGCTTGGAAGTACACGTAAAAAAAATTCACTAGACTAAAAATTATAATAAGCAATTTTAGTATCCTCGTAGTTCGAAAATTAGAGAAATTAGAATAGTTTCTTATGTAATTTACTGTTTATTTTAAAAGTTTATATAAATATGACAAATTTTGCTGTAAGTTTTGTAAAGTTTGCAAGAAAATATTGTAATTTTTTCTAGTAAACCCACTGAGTTAACTTAATTTACAATAACTGTAGTAGAATTACTTAACTTTTAGTAGATTATTTAATCATGACTATCTGATTTCCTGAAATGTGTTTCTCTTTTTATTTTACTAAAAGTAAATACACTTTCTTTCTACATTATTTATCAACACAAGATAAGTACACCGCTAATCTTCCTTCAGAGCGTTTTAGTTCTTTATGCTCCATGACACCTGAAAACCCCTAACATCATTACTCTTTTCGTTATCCTGAGACCTATGCAAATAATACACTTGTTCAGAAGCTTTTTCACTTTTTTCCGCACCTATATTTGATTATACTTTAACTATACTTTTGATTTATTTACCTTATTTAACATATTCAATTAAGTGTGTGATGCAAATGAAGATCTCTAACTGTTTATATGGAAAAATTTTTGGGATCGCTGGTAGTATTTGGTTATGTTACCAGTTATAGCATTGTATATGGTTGCAATAGTCATAATATCCTCATCAAAAGCATGAAACTTTCTAGTCAAAACTTAAATATGTAATATTAGTTACACAATTCAATATGCTTATGAAAACAAACCGATATGGATACTGAAGCCAATACCAGGAAATATATTATAATCATAAACACAACAGAATATTTGTTAACATTCCAGAAATTAGCCTACAATGTAACCTTCGATAGAATATTGTAACAATCCGTGTTAATGAATAACATTTTTTGTAATTTTAATAAAGTTTTATTATGTACTATGGTCAGCAGTTGGATTATATTATCATACACTTAACAAAATTTCTGCAGTAGTACAAGTGTAGTTTGGTCAGCCATTACGTATTATTATTATTGCATTGCGATAGCTATTTTAGAAATGCTTTGAAATTGCTCTTATAATAATATTATTGCTATTATTATTGTTGTTGTTGTTGTTGTTGTTGTTGTTGCTAAAAAATAACTATTTTAGTTGTTTTGCGATTCCTGATACTGAAAAATCTTGTGTTATACACATCATCAATTAATTCAATTTAAAGTACAATTTTCAGCTACTGAAGTATAAATTTCTCCCATACATCCTTATTTTACTCATGAAACATAATCACACTATTGATATATCCTACTACAAAAAAAAAACACAAGCTTACCCTTAAAAAAATACGATGCAAGTAAAGTTTCCAATTTAAAAAAAAAAAAAAGAAGAGTGCAGGATCGGCAACCCGATCTCTGTTTATTTTTCGAGAGATGTTTGCAAACTTCCCAACAAAAAGCAAAAGGTATAAAAAATAAAAGAATATTGTTCCATTCAACTTCGCTATCTCTCGACGTGATGTACGACCGAGTCAGTAGGGGGTGCCATTTCCCAAACCGGCGAAATAATCGAAATAGCGTACGTGACGGCGGCGTCCTTCGGAACCGGGCCAAACAATTGTCCGGCAAAGAATGGCCGGCCGTGAGCGAAGGCGGAAAAGGGAGCGCACGCACCAACCCTGCCCTGAAAGCCTCCGCCGGCGCGCCAAAAGAGAAACTGTATAGATAGTAGAGGGGAGGCGAGCATAGGAGGGCAGGTCGATCGATCGATCGAGAATTCCAAGCCGCGATAATGACGGTGGCGAATTTCGCGAGCCGCGCGAGATCGCGAAATTGCGGCGCGACTAAAGGCCAGGCGTTCCCCGCGGCGCATTAATCTCATCGACGCGAGGCATTGGCGCGGTGATCGCGACCCTCCCCCTCGGGACAAACCTCGCGGGGGCTCCCGAAAGACCGACGCATTACTGCCTCGCGTGCCGCAAGCTCGCCCGCGCGTTTCCGCGCCGGTATGATTTAGGAATCGGCGCATACAGGCGCAAGCGCCGCCTCCGACCCCCCTTCCGACGGCGATTTGCAAGTGCGCTGATTCATATACGCGCGCTGGCCTGAGCTGTCTCCGCATGCACGCGACTCCCTGCGTCTTCGTTAGGCTAATGCGGCCCGGACATCCCTCGTCGCACTACGCATTGACCTGTAGGTGCGGGTGTATATGTGTTTGTATGTGTGCGTGTGTGTGTATGTGTGAACGTGTATGTGTGCGCGTGTTTGTGTCAGAGGTAGAGTGAGAAAGAGAGACGATATATACTCTCTAAATATGAATAAGTGAAATTTACTTCTAATAAGTGAATATACACTTATTACATGTGAGAAGTCTTCTATTATTATTCGATATATGGAGGACTTATTACGTAGAATAAGTGTATATTCAAGACTTACTCCAAGTGAATTTCACTTATTCATAATTAGAGCGTACTTACACTGAAAAAAAATGAGAAAATTCAACAAAATATTTCTTTAAGTATAGTGCCAAGTTTATTGAATTAACTAAATATTTTGTCGAATCAATTAAATATTTAATTGAAGTAACTTTATTTAGCAGTTTCAACAAAATGTTTAGTTAATTCAATGAAAAAACTATTTATTTGGCACTACTTTAAAAAATAAGTTTGTTGAATTTACTTCAAAAATTTTTATAGAAAGTATAGTAAAATTTTTTATTTGTCGAGTCTGTTCCTTCGTTACAAAACAATATAGTAATTTTTATAAGAACGTTTTGTGTGTGAGAGAGAAATATGCGGATGTGTCTAATATGTCTGTATTTGTGTGCGTGTGTGTGTGTGTGTGATTGAGAAAGAGGATGTATGTGAATGTTACGGGGTGCATGCACGTAATAAATTTATAAGTAAGTGGATATACCTATATGGATGTGCGAGTTTGTGTGTTCGTGCGTGAGACGTGCCTCTATGCTACTGTATCTGTGTATACGTGTCCGCGTAAATGTGAGGATACGCGTGCGTGTCTATCTACATAGATCCAAGCCCGTGAGTAGGTCTTGATTTGACTTGGCTGCAACTCCCTTTAGGGATTTGTGCTTTAAAATGTGAGCTTTGCGCACGCACACGGAATTATGCATGAGGATGTGTCTAAGCTCTGGTAGGTAAGCCAAGCGAGTTTAAGGAGCTTCGATTGTTGCCCACGTGTTCTTGTATTCACATTGATATGTACGTCACGAAGGTAATTGTTAGATGAAACCTACCTCCGCCGAGGCTTTGTGTAGTTTGCGTGCATTGACTGTCATCGATCTCTGCAGCGCCTTTTCCTGCTAAATACAAATTCGCAAGTCAAACAAACGTACATGAATGATTTCACGTACATTTCACATCAATTACATTTCATGTGATGCATTATATGATAATAATTAAGATAAATGAGATAGTGGAATTGTATGTAAACGTCATTCAATGAAGATTACACTAACTGCACACAATATAGATGTCCCTGCGAATACGGGAAAACTCACTGTTTCATACAGTGATAAGTGCGCAACTGGTTTAAAATTATCAACTGAAATCTCATTTTCTCTGCATGACATTTAGAGGATTATACACTAATACTTGCTGTAATACGAATCAAAAAAAAAAAAAAATGAGAAATAAAACAACCTGAATTCTTCGAAAGAAGTCAGTTCGTCACAGACATGATTAAATGGTGAAGGCATCCGGAAAAAAGTGGCCTGCTCTCTATTCGTCTCAGCTCAGTGGTGCATGCACGGTCTGTTTGCATCGGGGTGAATAGAGGTGGCACGGCGGCTCGTCGGTTCATAGACAATCGAGGCGCACGACGGACCCGCTTCTCCTCGCGCCGTGATGAATCGGCCTAATTTCGCGGACGGAAGGTCACGTATCCCCGGTAAATCTTGGTCGAGCCACGCGGAGAAAGCGCCAGATGCAGTAGGGTGTACACCTTGCCCCGAGCTGCCGCGCGCCCGGGCCACACGTACGAACAATGCCGGCCGCGCATGAGGGTACGTTTGACCAATCATCGTATCGCTGGTGAATCCTCGAATCGGATTGGGGTACAATGACGGTGAACTTAAATTGAGATGGGATCACGGGTTCGGTACATCGCGATAATATTGCGTGCAAGCGATGGATAGCGGATGGTTGATTAGCATTGCAGCTATCACTGATAAGAATAAATACTCTTTATAAAAACATGTAAAGTTTATTAGTACAAACAACAAGATTATGTTAGTAGAACGAACGCTTGAATAACTAAATGAAAAACAATTATTGTTAAATGACATTTAAATTGTTTATTATATATGACATACCTGATCGGTTTCTTAATCTCATTTTCGAAGTATTAAAAAATGTATTCATTTGATTTTGATTTAGCAAAAGCAGTTTAGCAGACTCATGAAATTTTCAGCAAAACTTATTTATTGAATAATAAATTTATATGATCAATAAAGTATCACAAGTATAAGAATTCTAAATTTTTTTTTAAGCAAACCATATTTACATGAATTTTTTGTTATTATTGCAGGTATATTATATATGTTTGTTACCTACATAAGCAATGCTAATGTTAATTCTATTTTCCTAATAAAAATTCATCATGGAGTAAAAATTAAGTTACCAGTTACAATAATTTATATAAAAGAAACATTTCGCCTGACATAAGATTATAATTAGGTCATAATTACGTAAGATTATAAGAAAATAAAATGATATTCAAGAAACGAAATTTGATAAATGTTTATTTACAACAATTTATTCAAAATTATCTTTTGTACAAGTAAACTTCTACATGACTTAGGCAGTCTATTAGGAACAACCTTTATGCGAAACACCATTTCAAGATTTTTGAGTAGCTTACAACAAGATGTCCGTTAAATTGACGAGATTGCAGCTGCAGCTTGGGATTAAACCGAAGTAGTGCAGGCAGTATTATACATCGTCATATTTTCGCGAATATAGCGAACTACAAATTTCATCCTTTAACGACCTGACAACACTAATTCACAGTCATGCCCAGGCATCGAATATAAGCGAATGCCACAAAACACACACTAGCGCATGTAGGTACACGAGCACAAGAGATTAGCTTATGAGGGATATTACGAGCGGTAGGTTAGAGGCGAGGTGCACGGTGCTCAACTCAAAATGCACCGACGAGCGTATGTCGCAACAATGTTGAAAATTGTCGCTTTGTCTTATTATTCCATTAAAAGATGAGGGTAATCCGATCACCGTCGGCTCAAATCCTGCTAATTCAGCTTGCTCGGTCTTTTTAGAAAACCCATCAGGCGATTAACATTTTTAAGTCTTTATTTTGAAGCGAATTTCTTGAAAGAGTTCATTGGATATGAAATTACTAGTATTTGAATAAAGCCGACTTTAAGTATGTCTTATATAGTTCTTCTCGCGTTAAAATTAAAAAAAAATTGGTTAAGAAAAATTAGGGCTCATGGTAAAAAATGAAATAACATATCATTAATTGAACGTAAAATTTTTCATTCTTTCAAGATTCATATACAAGATAAAAAATTCACTTTTTGTGTCAATAACAACTTTTACCTTAAAATAGACTTGAACCAGGATTGATTGGCTCTAATGGATACTGAATTCTTGTTCAACGACCCCAACAACAAAGTCCTTTCATACTGGCTTCTTTGTGACAGATAATTTTTTTTATTTCGTGTGCCTGCGTAATTTTGTTATACTACGATGAAATATTACAACTTCTCATTCATTATTATATCTATCATAGCGTGTTAAACAAAGTTTACTAAAAATTGTCATTAGAGCGAGTGGATCACCCTGTTACTAGAAAAATACGCTAAAAAAAGGTCAGTAATCACAACTAACTGTTATTTAATTAATTGTTTTAATGAATATTTGGTTAAAAGAAGTGAATATTAGTTAAAACAATTAATGGTTATTTGTGATGACTGAACTTTTTTCTCAGTGTAGTAATTTTTCTTAACCAATTTTTCTCAGTATACAACATATTACGAGTATATAAATGCCATATAAAGATGAAATGAAAAAGCATTACAAGTTCATCGAAAGCCAGGTTAATCCGGGATAAATAATTTAAGAAAACAGTAATTTTTTAAAACTATTTATCTCAGTGTACAACACACGAAATTAAAATATGTAATCCGAAGAGAAAATGGAAAAGCATCGGAAATTCAGCATAAGCCGGACCAATTGAAAGTCGCGCGAAGCCACCATCCAAATATTAAATTATTTTCAGGGCTGGTAGTCGCTGCCGCCGTTTGATGCCTGGGCGAGGCCTCGGCTGCGCGCACGCGCCCTACCAAAGGATCACGGCTGGCTGCGCCCGCGTGATAAGGCTTCGCGACGCAAATAAGCCGCGGCGGCGGGAGTGCCGCTCGGAAAGTCGCGGTGCGCACCCCCGCCGGCGCGCAAATATACACACCTAAGCTGACGATAGCGCTCGCGCAGAAAAGCGACGCGTGGGAGGCAGTCCGCTTGATTAGAGCCAAGTCACGACGACATTAACGCCACGCGGCGATTACTCCGATTGGCCCGGCGCTGCTAAAGCGGCTGAATTAGCTGACTCCGGGTCGTTGACGCCAAATTAAGTGATGCGTCATTTCCCGAGATTTTAGTAATGGGTATTAGTACGCCTTATTGGATTATTAGTTAATGCTGTTAAGTGCGTCATCGCTAATGCATCTGTCAGTTTTCGAGAATCTGCCCTAATTTTGGAAATTTTGCAAATACTATAGTTTTTGAGTTTGTTAGTATTTGAAAGAACCTAGCAAATAATAGAAAAAAAGAAATCTACTGAAGAAATAAGTGCAAAAACAGAGAAAAATGTTCGGCCACGACAATTGTAAAAGTTTTATGTGACTAGGGCAATTCCAGCTCAAATTTTTGATGTTAGAAAATCAATCAATCAGAACTGCAGTTATATAATTTCTATGAAGACACTTATTTTTAAAATAAATATCGGTAATAATTAGAAAACTTTTGCTTCCTCACTGAGGAAGCTTTGAATTTAATTAAGTTATTCTTGGTTAATCTATCTAAAGAATTGCAATACAATTATTTTTGATCTGTTCAACCGGAAATTATCCTTTAGAACCAAATTCTTTCAAAATGACTTGTAACATCCTGCCATCGTATTGAGAGAGGATTCTATATATAACAAACGAAAGAAATGTTGAAAACGCGATATTGACATATTCTTATTTTGTCTGTTAATTGAATTTTAAATTAGAAGCTCAATTTAAAGAAATAAGATCTATAAAACATCTACAAAATAAAGATCTATAAAATTTTTGACGTTGTCTATATGACCCGTAGAACATGAATCTTCTTGATATCTCGTGTTTTTGTCTATTGTATGATTCGTGGAACAAGAAAAAACTTTTAGAATTGGTGAACCCGTAGACTTTTTTTGTTTTGTATTTGGAACCCCCTTATAACTATCGATAATTATTTCGTCGATAATAGTATCATTTGGAGGATTTTCTAGTAATGCAGAAGAAATATTGAATCGATTGGTTAAATCAAATCTTGCATTAAATCTTTTTGCGCCATTTACTTAAGTGTAAGTTACTTTTTTTACTTATAGTTATTATTATAAATTTGCATAACATACTTACTCAATGATATGCAAGGACTATTATCCGTTTATAAACGAATAAAGATATAACCGAATAAAGTTAATAATTAAGTAACGTCGAAATGGTCGAAATATTTCCAAAAGTAAAATCAAGAATAAACAAAGAAAAATGAAGAAAGAACTGCAAAAGCGAAAAAGCGATTCCGAACAAATTTAGCGTTTTGAAGATGAGTGCCCGGCTAAATTAGCGAGCACTGTGAGCGATGAACGAGCGTAGGCTGCGCGACCGCCGCGGGAAGTTTTAAAATGTACTCGGAGCGCGCATTGTTCGGCGAAAATTCCCGGGGCCACTTCATCCGACTCGCTCTCGCCCTCTTTTTTTCGATTCGCATAAAGCGGCTCGACTGTCCGGTTACAAGCACGCGAGCCATTTGTCCAAAGTCCCTCGTATAAGCCGATTCGCGGAGCGCCCGTAGAATTAATAATCGATGACCGGACAATCCGTCGCACCAGTTGAATGCCCATTGTCTTCTATTCACCGCGAAATTAACTCGGCGCACGTCGGCTGCGTCTCCTGCCTTTGACGGGACGGGCCAAGGCGACGCCTATACGATTTGTTGGCCGGGCCGTTGGCACCAGCCGCTGGCCAACCCTTATTTTATATTAGAAAATTTATGATCGATTGCGAATTAACTCTGCCTATTTCTGCTCCCATTTTAGAATAGAAAGTATTCATAATAGCTAATAAAGATAGTTTAGTTGATTTATGTGTTGAGGACTTGTTTTTTTATGAGACTATAAGCTAAACATCCGTGCCAATAATCAATAAAATTATCGTTCGTTAAATGCTTGACAACATCTGGCCATGATTTCTTAAGGAGCATCTGTAAGATAAAGTAAAAAGACATACATAATTCATCTTAATAAGTGATCGTTCTTCCTATCAACCTATATAATTTTTTTTTTCATATCTCGAAATTAAAGCAAATCAGATTAATTCTGAAAATTCAAAAATTTAGAAACAAAAAATTACCAAATAATTGTATGTTCACATCTAAAATACTAATGTACATCCGCTGATAGTTGATTTGAATTCTGAAAGAATTTTTTGAAAAAATGCAACGTTGCTTGAAAATATCTATGTGCAGGACAAGAATTCACAGTTTTGCCGTCCTTGTAGCATCTACACATTTTTAAGCAATGCTGGATTTTTTCAATAAGTTCTTAAGAGGAGAGGACTCGAATGATCGTTACGAACCAAAGTTGAAATTAATAACTTTATTCTGCCAACGTTTCGGTAT
>JAWWEN010034873.1:0-14449 GCA_035582955.1 Sycophila texana | reverse complement strand
CACACACCCACACACACACCCGCACACCCACACGCACGCACGCACGCACGCACGCACACACACACACACACACACACACACACACACACACACGTTTCAAAGCAAAGGTGTAGATGTCATTTATTAAACTTCATGTGCTCTTCTGAAAGCTTCTTCTGAAAAAATATGTGCACGGATTTAAAATAATATTACAAAAATAATGTTATTCAAAGTGACTGTTTACGTAGCTTATACGTGAACCAGTGAATTTCAATATTTATCGACTAATTTCAAAACATAACGCATGCCGCTTTATGTCACTCAAAATGAAATCGCCCGGTGGCGCCGCAATTACCACAAAAAAATTATCGGGTTAGAGGAAAAAATAATGCATAAAAAAGTGCGCCACCGCAAAACACGAATATATAGCTTCATTTCCGAGGGAGAGAAAAGCGCGTGACAGCGTCCGACTTGTCGCTAAATAACGAATTAACGACGAAGCGAAAGTGCGTAAGGACCGGCAGAAACAGCAAATTAGTAATTAGTCCGGTGACCCACATCTCACCGCAGTCAACGTACTGTATGATGCTTCAGATGCTTACTTCAATGGAAACGTCATGAATTTTTATTTATTTATTTATTTTCTTGTATTTTTATTTTTATTATTTTTGTATGAATTATCCTTCCCTTCGAAAACTACATCCTTTATTACACCCTAATTATTAACGGTTTGGTTTTAGATTGTTTTTAATATTTGTATTGAATTTTTATCCTCATTCTATACACTTTACTTCTGTTATATTTCTTTTTAGTATATTATAGCACGGGTGCAGAAGATGATTATTTAAGTCGTCGCGACTTGAATAATCAATTACGCACCAGTACTATACGATATTTTATAGCACGAGAGCCGAACATTGGCATTAAACGTTGCCATTTTGAGGTTAGAGTGCTATAATAGTATATTACGTACCTAGCCCTGTATAATAAGAAAAGTCTCAGATCACATGTAATTGTCGACCGAGGCGAAGCCGAGGTTGACAAACATGTGATCTGAGGCTTTCTTGTTATACAGGGCTAGGTATGTATACTATTTTTCACACACAGCGAGCCGAAAGTACAAACTCCCGATGGGGCGCCGGGAGGGAAATTGGACTTTCGGCGAGCGTGTGGTGAAAATATATTTTATATTTGTATTTTATATTTAAATGGCATCTTCCCCGTTTAATAAATAAATAAATTTCCGAAGTCCCTCTCTCTCTTCTTTTTCTCTTATCGTTACGTAATGCATACATTTTCTTTCGATCAGAAAAACGGCGTTTGCCCTAATTTCCGGGAATCATACATATGAATCAAAACGAGCTTGGAAATAAACATTTTTTTTTTTTTTTTTTGGTTGAAGAAGTTGAATAGGGTGAAAAAGTAAAAAACAAACATTGCTCCGATGAAAAGAATATTCACGCGCGTATACGAAGCTTTATAGGACGCCTAGTAGGCTTCCACCGACGTCTATTTAATTTCCAGTCGGGTATAAAAGCTTCTTTGAACTGAACTCGCATGCGTGCGGAGTAAAATATAAGAGGAAAAAATAAAGAGGAGAGAAAGAGAGAGGGAGGGGTGTGCCCGGTTGTTTCTTATCCATTGCGCAATGACACCCGTCAGTCTGTCGGCGCGTCGCCGCGAGAAGCGCACTTCTTGTTTTTTTGCACCTCCCGCGGTGCGTGCAAACAGTGCGAGCGGCGCATCACTCGCGGGACGAGCCGCTCCTCCGGAGACGTCAACGAACTAAGCCTTATCGATCGAGAACACTCGGCGAATAAATTTGTCGTCGTGCCTGCAGACGCTGATGCGTCCCCGAGCAAGGCGTCGTTTTCCAGCGATGAATACTGACAGCCCATTAAAAGGCGACTGCTTTTCAGGGTCTCACTGATTAAGCGGTCCTAAGTGCTTTGTTTTCATGCAGCTTTAAATTTCGATCGTGAGTAACGTCCGACATATTTTGTTAAAAAATGACGTTACCCGTAGAAAAAAAAGTGTGCAGAATTTTCTGCAAGGTTTTCGCCTGCAGAAAGTTCTGCAAAAATTTTTGCAGGAATATTTGTCTGCAGACCTTTTTGCATAATTTTTTTGCAAAAAATTTTCTGTAGAAGTTTCTGCAGGCGAAAAACCTTGCAGAAAATTCTGCAGATATGACAAATTTATGCAAAATTTTTTGCAAGAAAATTATACAGACTTTTTCTACGGGTAAAATGTTAAAAAAAAATGTATTTATTTGTTTGTTAAGTATATAATACGGGCTTAGAAGCCTCTTTTATAATAAAAATATGAAAAAATATAAATAACAGTTCCTATACTAAACTGATAAACTAATGTGAAATTCATATTTTGATTATTCACTTTATTTACACTTAGTTTGTGATTTATTCATTTTATTATAATCAATGATTTTATCTATTGAGTTTTTAGATAAATTGAGCAATGAAGACTTGAGAAATTTAAGAGAATTGATAAATAAATATCAAACAAAACTAAAAGCAATGAAAATGCGTGCTATACTTTATCACTTAAATAATAAACATTTGATTAAACCTATTTATTTATTTATTTTATTTTATTTATCTACTTTATTTATTGAAATGCTGAATTACAAACTTGAATTTCTCAATTAAATAAATAAAAACTCAATTTACACACTTTCGAATATTCGAATAAAAAGTACTTATTACAAAAAACTTAATATCTCGAAAATGAAACATTCATTATGAAAAACAAGCATTCATTCATTTATTCATAGAGTAATATTAATTCATAAAAAAGTAGGTGACGTGCATTACTAAATAATACTTTGCACCACACGTACCTCCAATGTTCATTCACCCCAACCGGCTGTTTACTCAATTTGCACGTCTTGCATACGAGTCACATTACTTGTTTATGCATGTCAATGAAGTAGCCTCTTATAAAGTAAAGAGGCTTTACAAAAATTGCATCACAACGAGAGGTGCACTAAGCGTTTCTCGCGGATGCGGGTAAAATTTTGTCAATGGGCTTCAGCATCAGTACCCTCACTATACGATCATTGAATACTATGCTCCCGCTAGACAAGGATGTCGGAGTTGCACGAACTCGCTTGCCTCTTTATAACCGAGACGCCCAGTTTCGTGTACGTGCAGAGCGCCGAGGCCTCAGCCACCTTGCGGTGACTCGACGAACTGATTGAATGATGTATAAGAAAAGAAGGGTCTCTGTTCTGTTTCTGTAGTAAACTGTAGAAAACTGTACCCGCATGCGTATTTAATTAGTTTTTTAAATTATTAAAACGTATGGTGTTATTATGTCGTTCATCTTCAATGTCTTTAAATTTCAATGTATTTTTTCCTGATAAATGAATAATTAAAATTAAAAATAAAATAATAAAACGTTAGTGTTTTAGATTATTTATTATTTAGATTATAGTTATTATTGCATGCATGCTGTAGAAAAAAAGCAGCATTTCAATTAACTAAATATATTGTATTATAAAAAGTACTATAATGTAAATGAACCTCACGTGAAAAATATCTATTATTCAAATAATCGTAAGTTCACAAAAATGTATGACTCATATGTACATTGAAAATGACAAAGAGGATGTAGTATAATAAACTAATATTGTCAAAGCGTACGATAACATCAAAATTTGAGAAATTATCTCATTAGTTTGTCAACTAAATACTGTCCTTAAAAAATTAATTCTAGCAGGTTTATATTAATGTAATAAACCTTCACGTGAGTTTATACAGTTTCAAAACGCTAAATTAAGTTAGAGGACGTCTGTTAATCAAATGATAACGCCACCCGTAACAGAATTAGTGGCTTTATTCGTCATTATTTTAGAGAACAGTCTAATAACAGTCATATAAAATATCCTATAATTAATGTCGTCCCACATATTTCCTACGAAAATTCCGAATACAAATTAAAAAAATATATTTTATAAAAAAATTATTATTCTCACGAATACTCAATTATATAATATATATAATAATGATATCAACACAACTATTCAGAGTATAGATAAGGAAAGTAAGTACTTACTCTTTCTTTTTTCTTATCTACAACCTAAATAGTTTTTTTTTTTTTATAAAAAAGAAATCAGTATTTCAAATAAAAAACTATATTAACATCATTTATTTCCCTTTATAGAAACACTGAAACTAGGATTTGATAGATGTTATGAAAAAAAAAAGAAATTTGAATGGACAGTCTGACGATCGACAGGCTCGCATTATGAATGCATTTTCATCGCTGAAAATCCACTCTCATTTCATTTCAATTTTGACTTTCATAAGCAGCGATCGGACCTATCCGTGTAAAGGAAGCGGCTGCGGCGCGCGCACCTGCATTATTGCCTTCGTTCAGCGGTGCACCATTTTATCGCGACGGCGAGATTGTTCGTCTTATCGGGCGCTCGAGAACGAGGTCGTCGAAAGCAAACTAAATCGCCACTTCGGGTTCCTCGGAATATCTTAAGAACTTCACATTTTTTTACATTTGTGAGCATAAAAAATAAGATGCGACTTTTCCTGCGATGACACGTGGAGTCACGCGTTAATATTATCGACTTCGTAAGTAATTTTTTTTTTTTTTTTTTGTAGTAAAATATGTCACATTATGCATTATGATTTATCATTGGATACGATAAGAATTTGCAATATATATTTGCCGGATGGATTTACAACATTTACTATATACATACTCAATACTCATTGCTATTGGGAAATTTTAAATATTTATTTGCTTCAAGGTTACCCTTGAAGAATCGCTTGTTGGTAATTTGTACAATTCTGAGCTTTGTAAAAAAATTGCATTGTATGAACTTAATGATTTTGTAACTTTAACGTTTTCTTTTTCGCGTAGACGAGTATAGAGTGTTATGAACTTGTCATTGGGTTTTCCTATTGATTTGTTCAAAATATTGATTTGTTCTAATTTGTTAATTGAAATCAACAACTAATGCATTATTATTGTTATGCAAAAAAAAAGTATAATACTATTAATGGATTGAGTAGGAGCTGCATTTTATCGTCATACTCGCAGTGATAGTATTAATTAGAAATTATTGCAGATCAGCAAATTTTACGATTAATTAATTTTAAATAAAAATAAAAGTTTTTTGTACTTTTATAAGCAATGCCTGGCGATCGCGCAAATTGATGCATATAATTTAACAACAAAAATTGCAGAGTCATATGAAAAAAACACATAACTGCGCCTGTAAATAAATATCCTTCATTTTGATATTTTGAAAAACAAAAAATGTATCTTTGTAATAACGTAATATTGGCAATAAATATAAAAAAAAAATACATGTACAAGTGAAAAAAGGACTTTCATTATAAAAAAGACGCAATTGGCTTTTAAGTTTTAATCCAAAATTCAATTATAAATTTTGCAATAATTTTTCTGCGCTACTGTAAAATTAAACAGTGACCATATCATTGCAAACTCAATCGCATTTGCCTGCGAATAATTATCACACGTTTGCGTAATGTCCGATGGCACTGAAGATAGCGCTACGCATGAAAATGACGAGAACGACTGGCAGGAATGAGCTTGGAAATGTTTGCATTGTTGCAATATGATCCATTTTACTTTTATTCCGGTTTATGCATGTACGGGTTTCGTGCTGTTGTCAATTGATGTTAGATAGCGCCGGAAAGCGCGAACAATGCGAGATGCGTAAATTTGTCTTCATTATTAGTATCATTCGCTATAAGAAAGGTTAAATGAAAGGATGTTACGAGGTTAATGTTACAATGAACAAAGAAACGAGATTGTTTTGATTAAATGCTTGACAACAACATTCAAATGTACTTGAGTTTCGCATTCGCATAAAAAAAAATGTCACTAGTACTATAGCAATCTAAATCTACAGTAAACGATCTCATACGTTTGGCAAGAGAAGTAAAGGAAAGAGAAATAAAAAAAGATATCCTGAAAGAAAAAAAGGAGATTTTAATCAAAGCTGAGTATAACTGATATATTTGCGCATAAAATTGCAAAAAGAGCGAAACCTTGTAAATACATTGCATTTGCAAACAAAGTTGACGCAGGACCTTGACGATCACCGTAGCATATAAGGCATAATGGCTTCCGTAATGTGTTATTAATAAATTGGCTGAACGAGTAATCGATAAATCGTCCAGAATCCACAAACCACAAAAAGCACCTCTCAGCCTTATTCATCAATTCTTAATCACTATACAGGCAACCATACCATCGCCCCAATGAAGAAAAGCACAGAAATCCGCTACAATAAATTTTATATAATGACATTGTAATTTTAGCCTAATTTTATCATAGACTGCCCACATTGGTAATTTTGCACGAATTTTCTAGAGAAATTCTTAGGTTTCTAAAAAAAAAAAAAAATTCATAAATTTATTTTACAAAAATCGTAGACTCCATACAAAAATTATAACTTAATTTATCAGATTGGCAATTTATGAAAATAATTACTACAGGACCTTGTAAAATTGATTACAAGATTTCACTCCGAGTTTCTTTCATCGGATCCTGCACGCTAAAGCGGCTATAGAGTGAAATTTCACTCTTTTTTTTTCGAGTCATTCTAGAGTTAATTCAGTCATAGACTTAAATTTGAATTAGTGGAAATTCCAAAAAAATTTTAGTGAACAGATTTTCCACTAATCAACTAGTAAAATTCACTATCAATTAGTAGAATGTCACTAATTGAAATAGTAAAAAAATTTCTACTTAGTTGTATTAGTGGAAATTAATAATCATTCACTATTTCAAATAGTAGATTTCCACTAATTCATAGTGGAGCAGTTTGCACTATTCAAATTAGCGCCATAGTCACTATGAATTAGTGTTTCTTCACTAATTCAACTTTAGAGAGTTTACACGTGTAGAATGATTTAATTTCACTTTGATGGAGTAGGATTTTTTGTAGGTTATAGTCAACCCCTTCACTCTACATTTGAGTTAACACTTTCACTGTTGCAAAAACCGAAAATTCTATATATTTTTTTTTTTTTTTTTTTTTTTGTTCAATTTTTGTCTTGGACAAAAACGCTTATTTTTTCATGAAACACATTTATATATCATACCGCCATAAGAGTCAAAAATCATGACTCATATATGACCCATGTAGCAGTGAAAGTGTTAAAAAATTTCTCCATTAGTCAAATCTAACTCCATGTCACTAGCGGATTTAGCCTATGCGCACAAAAACCAGTACCATCGGACAATAGTTTAGACGATGGAAAAGCTCCATTCGCTCTGGACGCTTATATAGCGATAAAGCCCGCGCGAGGAGGGAGCCTCTCCTTATCTCCGCGAGGAGAGGAAGAGAGAGAGAGCGAGCGGCAGATACGTCAGCGTTTACGCGCCTCGGTCGAGATTAGTCGCGATGCCTCCTCGGCCAGGTGAGAGCGCCGGAGCTCAGTTTGAGCTCTAAGCCCGGACGACGAGTTGCCTCGTTCGCCGCTGAAATCCTACGCGAGCGACGCTCCTGCAACACAACACGTGAGTCCTTGCTAGACGCGCGCGGCGCGACTTTTAATTTGCATTTCAATCGACTCCCGAGTGTCTTAGTTTCTCATTTTTTCTACTGAATTTATTGCCATGAAAAAGGTTTTCTGCGTACTTTGTTCGTCATGTTTTAATGTGTGTGTATTTTTTTTATTTTTTATGTTGTTAGCCTAGAAGGGAAATTTAATTTGGAAGGCGTTGATAATATCAGTGGGTTGAGAATCTATTGCGGCGAAGAATAATAAAAAAAAACGTAGTGTCTCTATTTTTAATTTTTTTTTTTATATATAAAATACACTGTACATATTTACAAATTTTTTTTATGAAAATCGATTCCGCAAACTCTGTGAATGGGGTCACACATATTTTGATTGTCTATTAATGTATATAATTATTTTATAAAAGTGTGGGGAATTATTAAATAGTTTCTAAATTAAATGCCAATTAAGAGGATATTGCTTACAAAGTAAGTAGGTCAAAGTAGTACGACAGGGTCGTGCACCAATGCCCTAGAACCTGCTAATTATAAGTAAACGCAGTTTCGACGATAGGTGGAGTCGAGCACGTGAGGCGCGTGTACAACCTCAGTTGAATTTGATTTAAAGATATCTGTGTTTTACCTTTAAGATAGTTAAAATTAGATAAGGTTGACGAAACGATGTGATGAAATAATAATAATAAGCTTCAGAGGCATCGTTAAATATTTTAATTATTTATCATGACCAAACAACAATTTGTCAATTATTTTATTTGAACTCTGAAAAAAAAATAACTGCAGTATGCGATATAAGATAATAAAATGCCTATCAACATGTGTGCAAGTAATCATTTTCTGCTATAGTAATTATTGCAATAGTAAACTAGATTAGATTGAAGAAAAAAAAATTATTAAACATTCTTGCAATCTACTTTTGGTCTTTAAAATGTAATGTATAACAGTAACCATTAAAAAGTCACGAGTAAAATTAGAATTTACAAAGAAAAATAAGAGGCATTAATTATAATAAAACGCAATTTCGAAAAAAAACACATTAACTTTGCAAAAAAAAACTTGAAAGCTTTTACGACCTTCACTTACGTCAATTTAGTCGGTCGCCAAATTCGTTATCGTTGAAGGAGTAAATTAACAGTCAGACTAACAAAAAAAATGAATAAACAATAACATTTGAATCCGTAATCCCTTCGAGCATTAATAAAAAAAAAAAAAAAAAATTATCAGTAAGAAAAATTCTTCACTGGTGATTAAAGACACTGCGCGTTTCCTTCGTTTAATTCACCTATTTACCATCGCCAATGTAAATTTTAAGCTCCAGACCCCTTATCGCTCTTGGATCGTACCAAGATAAAGCGAGTCTCCATCGACGATATAATTTATGTAACAACACAATCCGCGTCTCTCACGATTCGCGCAGGTGACTAGCACGCAACATGTCCTCGCTCGGCAAACTTTCCACAATCCTTGCATATTTCTGTATACTCCTCGTAAAATCTTGAAAAATCGAAATAGTGGCGTCGATCGATTTTTAGTGAATTTTTCTCGACATGTGGTAGATCGTACAGTGGAAAAGGGTGAATCTCAGCTGAATGCTCGGCAAACTTACCACGATTCCTGCGTCTTTCTGTGTACTCCTGGAAAAATCGGTAAAAATCGAAAAGGTGCACCGATCGATTTTTAGCTAATTTTTCTCGACATTCGTTGAATCAGTTAGGGGAGAAGGGTGAATCTCAGCTGTGCTTGACAAACTTTCCACGATCCCTGTGTATTTCTCTATACTCCCGACAAAATCGGGAAAAATCGAAAAAGTGCAGCGATCGATTTTCAGCTAATTTTTCTCGACATCCGGTGAATCGTACAGTGGAAAAGAGTGAATCTCAGCTGCGGGTTTGGCAAACTTAAACTATAAAAAAGAAATCAGTATTCCAAAATAAGAAAGTATATTAACATAATTTATTTCCCTTTATAGAAACACTGAAACTATGATTTGATAGATGTTATGAAAAAAAAATCCGAATGGACAGTCTGACGATCGAAGTCTCGCATTATCGAAAAAGTGCAGCGATCGATTTTTAGCTAATTTTTCTCGACATCCGGTGAATCGTACAGTGGAAAAGAGTGAATCTCAGCTGCCGGTTTGGCACACTTTCCACGGTCTTTGTGTATTTCTCTACACTCCCGACAAAATCGGGAACAATCGAAAAAGTGCGCGGAATAATTTTCCGCGAATTTTTCTCGGCATCCGGTGAATCGTGCAGGTGGAAAGGGCGGAATCTCGGCTGCGCGCGCCGTCACCGCGTGACTCGCCGCACGGCTCAGCGGATGTAATGTCAGCTGGTCATGTGACGTCGATGCCTGACGCTTTACGCGCTCGTGGCTCTCGAGATGCTACGTGGGGCCTGGTTTTTATGTCGTTCGGTGTTCATTTGATTATCTGCGGCTAATGAAAGTTTTAAAATGTAAGATTTGGATGATAAATCGCCGGGGTGAAGTTTCGCTCGATGGGATTTAGTCACGACATTTTTTAATCCATCTCTAATCTGCTTGTTCCAGTTTTTTTTTTCTTTATACGTGTTTATCTTTAATTTTGCAATACTATTTGATTTACTTACTGATTGCGTGGTGCTATCCTTTGATTTTTTTCTTAATATTTGTGTTATTCCTATATAGATTTTTTTTTAAATAAGAGATTAGATTTCAGTAGATTAATAATTGTTATTTTTTTAAATAGTGTGGGAAATGTAAGCTTAAAAGTCAATTGACTCTGAAAAGTCAACCGACAGTCACTGTAATTAATAAAGTCACGTAGCCAATTAATTCTAAAAAGTGATTAGGGGAAGTCGAGTAATATTGGACGGCAGGTAGTTTTTTTTTACAAGCAGTGTAATAGCTGTATGACACTAGCTATGAACACTTTTTTAATGCTTTTCTTCAATAATAATTTGAGCATCATTTGAGCAACATCGTTTTCAATTTGATGTCTTTTTTTTTTAATTTTTACATCATAATTAAATAATAATGAAAAATAGGATAATTATTAATCAGATTTTCTTATTATTTTACATTAACATGATATCAGAAAACGATGATAAACAATTAGTAGTACTAGCTATGAAATAAAAATTTCACTGCGAACACTTGAAATAATAATATTTCTTATTATTATTTAAATATTTTAATTAAATACATTTAATTCAATTTAACATAAATTATTATTTAACAATTCGTTTTGAATCACGAATTAGTGTTATCATAAAGTCAGCACAACGATCGCAGTATAACTCTTCAACAGTAAAAAGATGAAGTGTCATTTCAAAAAGATTAAATTTTATTTCACTGTTATTGTTATCGAATATTCCGTAAGATTAGATAATCCCTCCATTGCGCTCGAAAAGAAAATTTCTAGTAAAACAAATACGTGTAAAACAATATTCAAAATTTCAATTCTATAATTGTCGAAGTAAGTCAAAGTTCGCAATAGCAAAGATTGTAACAGCTAAGAAAAAAAAATCAATTATTCAAAGGGTGAGAGATAAAGCACAACTGTTTAATTTAATGTGGCGTACGCTGAGTAAGAACCGCGTGACCGAGTCTAAATTATTATTGCTCTTACAATTACATGATTTGTGACGTCTATCATAAGAAAAGACGTTTATGAGTCTATTGCAAAGAGCAGTTCCTCACTGTTCAGTGCTCGATATACATGTAAAATGTAATAATTAATGAATTAATCATCAGCTTTACTAGGAAGGCATTTATTCTTAATGGACATTTTTTTTTTCATTTTTTTTTCTTATTTGCTTGTATAAATCCTTTTTAAATTCGTACTACCAACTATCAGTTTCCTTTGCGTGTAGTTAGACTTGTGAAATAAATTGTCGAACAGACATTCGTTAATCGAGCATTAAGCTTAAATTTTGAAACGCATCCAAATCTATTTCTACTAAAGATGGATCGCTCAATAGCATCGAATAAATTAGATTTTCCTTAAAATTATAGCACGCGTGTGTATAACAAAAATAATTCCTTAAAAAATTTTGGAGGTCACATTCACTAAGAAAATTTACTACTTTCTAATAACAAAATGACCTACTCGTTCTAGGGAGAATTTTTACTAAACCTGCAGTCATTTGTTTTTGAACGTTTTGTAATATTTCTTACCAGAATACCAATAATTAATAAAAAAAACTATAAAATTTCGTAGTGGTATAATACAAATTATTAAAAATTATATCAGTTTTCCGTACGTGATCAAGTAGGTCGCCTCATCATTAATAGAAATATAGTAATTTTTTAAAATCTAGTAATTTTTTTTGGAGCACGATTAATGGAGTAAAAATGATTATAAATAATCAATAAAAATATAACTAATTTTAATAATTAATTAAAAAAGTATGATGATTAATTTAAAGAACGATAACAATACATTTTATTTGAGGAAGCTACGCACCAATCAATTGTCAGCAGTTTTTTCTTTAAATCTATATACACGATTCAAAACGTATTCGTAATGTCATTTCTTTCGTCTGTTAAGTTTCCGTATGTTAAAATTAACATATCTCGTATGTTAAATTAACATACGCGAAGTGTGTTGCTGTTTGAAAATGTAGTGTTATTTGAAAAATATGTCATTTAATGTCGTGTAAATGATAGAAAAGAAGACTAGCAAGTAGCGCATGCGCAATAATAACACACGATTGTGTGTTAATTATTTACACATTTCTTGCGTGTTGAATTAACACACATATTGTTTGTCATTCTTCTCTGACACACAAAATATGTTAATTTCTTGAACCGTGTACCTTTCCCAGTGTATAATCCGATTGATCCTCCAAAAGTTCCGCGAAAAGCGCAGCCAGGCGAGATTGCGGCTCCTCCATTACAGGCAAAAGACAAGCATATATAGAGTCTTAGTTCTTGCAAGAACATACATGAATCTCGGCTTTACTTCTCGTTGCAGTGTTGAGAGTTTGAAGCCGAGGGAGCGCGAGCTCTACGTCCTCTGAAGATGGGGGCGATGTTCAGGAGCGAGGAGATGGCCCTGTGCCAGCTGTTTATTCAACCGGAGGCGGCCTATCTCTCTGTCTCGGAGCTGGGCGAGACCGGCACCGTCCAATTTCGCGACGTAAGTTCGCGACTGATGCATCAAGGCGAGCGTCGAGAGGCTGACTCCGATACCATTGTCTTTTTCCGTTTGCAGCTCAACGGCGACGTCAACTACTTCCAGCGAAAATTCGTAAACGAGGTGAGACGATGCGACGAGATGGAGCGGAAGCTAAGGTACATCGAGGCGGAGGTGAAGAAGGATGGAGTGCCGATTGTCGACGATGTCAAGGAACTGCCGCGTGCGCCTAATCCACGTGAGATCATCGACCTTGAGGTATATACTCATTATGACGCGTCTGCTTGTTTATCTTCTGGGGGATGATTCAGGGCTGGTGAATCATTTTGCACCCGCAAATATATGAGTGCTTAAGTAACGCCGGGGCGTGTAATCGTAGTGTAATTTTGAATGAGGATGGGAAAAATGCGCTGAAAACAATGTGACGAATATTGTAGAATTTTCTCCCGGAGATAGCAACATTTCTGTTTATTGTTAAATATGTCATTATGTCACTAGACCAGATTAAGAAGTGCCCATCAGTTCACTGATGAGAGAAAACTGAAGTTTCTAGCAGGCCAGCTTACTCAATTACAGGAAGAAAAATTCTCTGCTGAAAATTCTGACATTAGTGGAAAAATTATAATATTTTCTTACTAAAACTACAGCTATTTTCAAAATTTACTATAATTCCAATAAATTTTGCCACAGTTCTTGTAATTATTACAAGAAACTATATTAATTTTTTAAATAATTAGAGTCCGTGAGAACATTAAAATTGACTATTGCAATTTTTAACAGAATTTTTCTCCCTGTGTGAGTGGAACGAAATATAATATTTTCTTTTTCTCTTGTAAATTGATAAGACTTTTAATAATTTTTTTTTAACAAGTTTAATTTACTATAAAAGAAAACGAGATTTAATAGAGAGCTATGTACGTATTGAAAAACCTCCCGTAATTACATATATAAAGCATTGCAATGAATTTTCCATGTAAATGAATAAGCAATCAAAGCAATGATGTTACTGAACTTTTATTTTTTCGTTGATTATTACTTCCAATTAGAAGTTTTGCTATAATTGGTTCTACCATTAGCCTGCAAGAAATAGCACTACCCACTTCTACTCACATTCAAGAAGCCAAATAGAAAAATCCTAATTAATTCTAATTAATTCACTACAGAAATTACGAGATACATTTACGTATATATTTTCTTGATAATTACATTGCTTATATCTTGAAAAAAAATCTCAACTTCAGGAAGACTATCTTCAACTGATTTAATATTCAATCTATTTATCCGGCATTTCGCATTAAAATCCGCTGGTCGACAGGAAATCGTAGCAATAAAGTTATCGAATCGATTTTCAGGCGCGCATCGAGAAAACGGAGAACGACATTCTCGAGCTGAGCCAGAACGCAGTGAACTTGAAGAGCAACTACCTCGAGCTGATGGAGCTGCGCCACGTACTGGAAAAGACCCAAGTATTCTTCACGGAGGTGAGTTACAGTAGTTCGCCAGATTTCACTTGATACGAAATCTCCACTTGCAATCGGTGCTCACGTTTTGTCGAAGAATCAAGGTCCGCTTCTTCTTATGTACCAACAGGAGGAGGCCAATGACTCGATCACCCGTGCCCTTATTAACGAGGAGAGCCAGCTGCAGAATGCCACTGGTCGTGGACGCCTCGAGTAAGCAGATCAATCTATTGTTCACGTTATTTTTTATTCTGATTGTTTAAGGGGGGGGGGGGGTGTATGGTATAATGGGTTCAAAAAAAGCATTTTTTTGCGAATTTTTTTAATACAAAGTATACAAGTTTTTTATTTAAA
>JAWWEN010034852.1:0-14450 GCA_035582955.1 Sycophila texana | reverse complement strand
GTGATACGCGCCCAGCGCGATTGACGACGAAGAGACGTGCGGGAAATTCTAATCGCGTCGTGACGTCACGGGACGTAGAAATCGGTAGCGTCGTTGGCGTTGGCGTGAGTCGTGCCGCGTGCCGCGCATCTTACATTTGTATTTACACTACGAAAGGACCATTAAAGCAGAGAATCTAGATTAAGCAACGTTTATTTATTGTTCATTTGTGTGTTGTGTTGTCCGGTCATTTCTACTCGGTGGGGCAACTTTCCCCGTTGCCCCGGTTAGACTAGTGGGATCCTTCGGGCATCCACCCACGCGCCGCGAGCTGGCCAGCGCGAATATATATAAACCTGTATTCCACGATCCGGCGGGCACGGCCGCGTGCCTGGCGCCTAACGGAGCGTCGTCGAGGGCGCTCTTAATAAATAAATTGTCGGATCATGCGGAGCCTTTGTAGACGAGGCCTAGGGGACCTGGGGACGCCTCCCAGGAAAGTGCAACGTCACAGTATAAAGACTTCACAATTCTATCTCCAACATCCAGGCAATGAGGCCGCGCGAATTTAAATTATTATATAATTGACTATTTAACCGAGCATGTGTTTGTTTAAGATTCCGCAGACACAAAAATTACTCGGGTACTCGGAAAAATCGTCCCTGACACCAAGAGAACCGTTGTCACTCTACACATGGTGTCATTTTAATTTAACCAGTTCATTATTTCGCTAACCAGCCAAAACGAAAAATATTGCAGACAGAAGTTGTAAGAGTACAAAAGGAGACAGTAGTAACTTTGAGTTTGACCACAAGGTCAAGGTTCAAGGTAATTTCAAGGAAACAATCTAGCACCGACTAACTTTATTTCGGGATCCTTTTGTGGTTTCTTCTTTATCATCTTCAACTGTTGGAGGTACCATTCATCCTTGGTATCTTCAGCCCAGGAGATACATTCCTCGAATATTCGAGATAGTGCGTCTGGGGCATGGTTAGTGCCCCTTTATGGGTGCTCAACTATAAATTGGTGACCTTGTAATTCCAAGGCCCATCGAGCTAATCGTCCTGTGGGACCGTTCAGTGTGCGTAGCCAACGCAAACAGCTGTGGTCCGTTATGATACGTTATTATACGGGCGAAATTTCTTTATCGCCCACATGATAGCGAGACATTCTCTCTCTGAAACGCTGTAGTTCCTCTCGGCAGGAGAGAGAACATGGTTAGTGAACTCCAAAATGTGTTCTTCGCCGTTTATGAATTGGAGCAACACTGCTCCAATGCCCGAGTCATTCGCATCGATCTGGACGACGAATTCCCTCTCGAAGTACAACTTTTGGAGGACTGACACGAAGGCTATCCGAATCTCTATCCGCTCAAAAGCGGACTGCTGTACATTAGTCCAATCGAGCGTACGCTCTTTCTTTGTGAGCTGCGTAAGAGGGTCGGCGATCTTGGCGATGTTGTTCAGGAACCTCCTGTACCACGGTGCTCTGTCTAAGAAACATCTTAACTATTTCACGTTTCTAGGCGCCGGGTACTCCAGTACCGTCTTAATCTTCTCTGGGTAAGGGTAGAACCCACCTTAGTTAACACGCCCAGATACTTAACTTCACACTGGCAGAAGTGGCTTTTCTGCCTGTTTATCGTTAGGCCGCCCTCGCAGAGGTTCGATGTTCTCCGCGCAGTTGGGGCATCTTGCCTTGGTCACCCCCTCTTTACCGCAACCAAAGCACTGGAAACCCTCGACTTTTTGCCCTGCTTTCTGACCGTTTTTACCTTTTTCCTTTTTGGCCTCGCCACCTTCATTCAATTTGAAGGAGGTTGGCTTATTGCCCCCTCACTTTTTGATTTTGTTGTTTTCATGGAGTGCCTTTGCTAACTCAGCGTTCTGTTTCGCGAACTAGTGGGGGAGACGTAGACCGCCCCCGGCGGTCTGCATGTCGTCTCTGGCATTACCGCCCTGGTCGGAGGGATTGGTGATCTATCTCCTTTCCCTCTTTCCAGTAAATATTCCGCTTTAACGCACTGTTCTACCAAATCGTCAATGTAGTCCACTTTTCTATGCGGATTAACCTTTTTATATACGGAAGTAGATTCATATAAATTTTCATGCTTTCCATGCATATTGTATAATGGCCGCAGGTTTCGTCGAGCTGTTGGAAACGACACCTGATGTCGTCCCTCAGGTGTTCCT
Organism: Sycophila texana; assembly: GCA_035582955.1. Classification (NCBI taxonomy): domain Eukaryota; kingdom Metazoa; phylum Arthropoda; class Insecta; order Hymenoptera; family Eurytomidae; genus Sycophila; species Sycophila texana. Next base: position 12,279 of record JAWWEN010034852.1, on the reverse strand, counting down.
GTCTGTCATGTGCGCAACACCGTCTGCGCCGGATAGCTTGGCAGAACTCTGCTCAGCTTCTTCATTCGTTGTTGTAGTTTATGTACCACATGCTAGTAACGTTTTTAAAGAAGCACGGGAGTGATGCTAACATATCACTCTCCTTAATTTTTGTCGCCTTGGTATTCTCGAATATTTTGAGGAAAGACTCCACGTCTTCGCTTAGTCGCCTTCGGGTGTTCGCGCGCACCCCGAGCTAAGGCCTCCGGGGTACTAAAAAAAGGAGGCCCTGAAAGGGGGATATTGAAGCGTTTTAAAGACTTCCCTTTCATTTTTCATCTGCTATGATATTTCTTTTAAAGTACTCGAGGAAACGAAGAAAGTTAACTGATTCATACACTGAAATCGACCTTAAAGTCTGTTTTTGGCAAGCTTTTAAAAATAGGCTAAAAATGTCTAAAAAGGGCCTAATTTTTGGATTTCAAATGATCACATCTCAGCTTCCTCGGCATCTTAAGAGCTCAAATTTCGAAAAACTTACTTATTTTAGTAGTATAACAATATATTTTTTCAGAATTTTTCGAAAATTGGCCTCCGAACGCAAATTTGGTCTTCCAGAAAAATGACCCATATCTAAATGTGAATAACTTACCTATTAGATGTCCTTGGTAAATATGCGAGGTATCAAGATCTTCAGGTTCACTAGTAGGTCCAACAATGACAAGATTGCTGCTGAAGGTGCTAACATCCCTTTTGAGTCTGAGGCGAAAATCTCGGCCATGTGCCCGAAACTTGACCGTGATTGCATTATCTCGTGATGTCGAGCGTTTCAGTCTCAAATGATGCCGATGGAGTTCTTGAGCATCGTATGTAAGAGGTTCGAAGTGACGAATATACTCGTTCAGTCGTTGAGCTGAAATAGAATTAAAATGATTGTTAGGAGACTGTAAGACATACAATTTTTCTTACTATTTATTTCCGTTGCTCGTATTACAACCAATTAGTAGTCAAAATTTTAATCTAAAATTAACGTTTTGTAAAGTTTTAAACGTTAATTTATTACGATAGTATTGCATTTATTATGATCCGAGCTGCTAACGATGAGGCGGATAACATTTTTTATTATTCTCCCTATTTTTATTAATTCCGTGAGGAGGGAGAATAACTTTAACCAACATAATCTTATTGTAACTATTTTTTTTTTATGCATAGTATAGCTTGGCCTGAGTGAGTCGGAACGCGTGCCGTCAGCTCGCGAGCGATCGGCGCCGCTCCGCGCTCGCTCAGCCCAGACAAGATAAGGCGCGCGCGGCGATAACGCTGCCTCGCGCGCGCGCCACAATCTCTCGCGCCCTATATTTTGTCTCACGCCGTATTTCTTAGTTTTTTTTATCAGATGCTTCGAATTAAAAGCGCATCATCGCGTTACGAATTAATTTGCTTTTATAACATTTATTTTTATTCATCGCTCATATATGCATGCGACTATCCGCATTAAAGCGCAGGAGAAGCGCAACTTAATTTTAAGGTTATTTATAAGCGTTTGCAGCTCCAGCGGGAGTTACTTTACAATAATTTTTGTTGTTTGTTTATTTTATCTTTTAATATTAAGCACTTAGAATTAATTATACTAATCGGATTCTGGGTACGCGTATAGAGAGAGCACGTTGGGAAAGGGAATTCGAAGGGGAAGAGAGCCGTTTCAACCCCGTATCTGCTATAATTGCGGACGGAGGGGACACTGTGAGAGATTGCCCGGTTCCGCCGGAACTGCGACAAGAAAATCGAAACCAGGGAAGCGTTCGGACCGCTCAGGCGTCGGACGCCGCGCGGGCTGGCCAGAACCAGCGCCCGACGCAGATGTTGACAGTCGAGGAGGCGCATTGCTCATCCCGACAATAGTGCATACGATTAGATTAGATAGTCGGGATATCTTACCGACAGTCCGGATGAGATTAGCGAATTTCCAACGATATGAGGTTGAAGCGATGGTGAACTCGGGCTCCGAGCGTAATGTGATCAAGGCTTCGGCCTTGGATCAAAAATTATTAATTGATCAGAGCGCTAAACATGTGTTGCGAGGCATCGGGAGTGACGATTTCGCGTCACTCGGAGTAGTTATCGTTGATTTGTATGGAATTCCAATGAAATTTATACCGGTTAAAGATTCTGTAGCGTGCATGTTTTCACCAAGCAGAAAACAAGGGATTAGCCGCTGAAGCGTCGAGTACTTTTGATTACTTTCGACCGTAATAAAAAGGGTCTGCGCGCGCTCGCTAATTCACTTGTTTTCGGAAAACGCATGGCCGACCCGCGTCATATGCTCGGTCCCAACCACTTTATCCCGGAAACCTTGTGGGAGGAATTTTCCCTCCTTCCGCGATTTTCCCGGGGAAGTGGGATGGGCACCAAGGGCGGACGGACACTAGCTCGGACTATCGCCGCGTCGAGATCTCGGCCTCTTGCCAATCTGCGTGCTTACCAGCCGAGTCCCAACAACTACTTGTATTTCTTAAGTAGTATGTTATAATAAATATCAATTTTATTACTACATCGGAGTACACGATCATTTACCCGACTCACGGACCCCAATTGGTGAACCCGACGTGATCAAAGGGTATATATAATCTGTGTGATTTTTTTAGTGAAATTTTGTGTTGTTAAGTGACAAAATGTGTGAAGATAACGCCGTGCCCCACGCCGCACCGGTGGTAAATGTGCACGTGCCACGACACTTTCGCGCTCCCGCGTTCCTTGAGCACAAAATCAAAGTATGGTTTACTTTGTTGAAAGCACAGTTCAAGTCAAATACAGCAATACGGTTGCTAGTTTGAGAGAAAGAGCAGTGTGTCTTGTCGAAGATGTTTTTTTGACTCCACCGTTGGCTTCACGTCAATAATCCATCAAAATAGTGATTTAGATAAGGTGGAGGAATTACAGTATCTTAAATCCTCATTGAAGGGTGAAGCTTTGCGCAAGATTTTGATGATTCAAAATACGAGTGACAATTATTACATGCGCACGTGGAACGTTTTATAGAACACGTATGAGGACAAGCAAGAAATTATTTCGCGTTATCTGTCGGTGATAATAAAAAGATGATTTTCGTACCCTCGTTGAAATTGCAGATACGGTCGTGCAACAAATCGAAGCTCTCGCGACACTCGGGGAAAAGTTGAATGACAAAATGATTATCGCGATAACCAAGTCGAAATTGCATAAAGACACGTTGGAAAAATGAGAAGAGACGTAGACTAAAGGAAAATATCCAACGTTGGATGAATTAATAGATTTCCTATATCGCACCGCTGAGCGAACTTCGAAAAAAAGAGTAAACGCGCTACCGATGAAAACGACAAAAATGCGTTTAACCATAAAAAACTCAAGGTTAAAAATAAGCATCAAGCTTTCATCGCCAACCCGGTTAAATGCATACTTTGCTCCGAAAATCATCCGTTGTTTCGCTGTAACAAATTCCTCAAGCTCTCGGTCAAAGATCGTTTCAAGACGGTGAAGGAAGCGTCATTGTGCAAAAACTGTTTGAGGCAGCACGCGGTCGGAAAGTGTAAATTTGGCAAATGCCAAAAGTGCAAGCAACGACACAACACGTTACTCCACTTAGACGAATTCGATCAAAGCGATTTCGATAGTGACGCGATAAAAAAGACCGAAGCAAGGGGAGAATCGTCAAATCCTTCCGCATGACTAGAAAGTGAGGCGAGGGCTTGTTTTAAATCGTTAACTTCTGTAAATCATTTTCAATTATTGATGAGCGCGTTAGTTGATGCACTCGACGACAAACACCGGCTATTCGATAAAAACCGAACCGATTCAACAGCGCGTAACTAAGCGAACGATTTTATCAGATATCGTAAAATTATTCGATCCTTTAGGGTTTCTCGTGCCAGTCATGTTATACGAAAAACGGATAATGCAAGATTTGTGGCAATCGAAACTGGATTGGGATGAATCGGTCCCAGCGTCGTTGTACAATGAATGGATCTCCTTTTACAATCAACTGTCGCAAGTGACACAGACTGCCGAATTACATGGGTTTTGCGACGCGAGCGAGAAAGGCTACGGCGCATGCCTTTATGTACGGAGCTATCGCGGACCCAACGATTATCAATGCACGCTTTTGTGTTCTAAATCGCGAGTCGCTCCTCTAAAAACAGTCTCGATTCCTCGATTGGAATTATGCGGCGCCTTACTATTGGCCAATCTGTTCGCGAAAGTAAATACCGCGATCGATCAACCCTTTGAAAGGATATACTTCTGGTCAGACTCCACCATTGCCTTAAGCTGGTTACGAATGAAACCTAATCTAAAAACGTTTGTCGCGAATCGAGTCGCTGAAATCCAAAGTAAGACAAACGTGAATCATTGGCATCATGTTCGCACCAAAGATAATCCTGTCGATGCATTGTCTCGCGGTCAGATGCCCGATGAATTCGCGAAAAATAGCCTATGGCTTTACGGACCTTCTTGGCTCCGAAAGGATTCAAATCATTGGCCAGAATCTATTGTAGACTCTCCAAACAGGCGCTTGCCAGAACTAAAAATCGCGACCTGTTTTTTTAACAAGGATTGAACTTAAAATTTTGCACAGGTTTTTTCTTATGAAAAATTAAAACGCGTTATTGCATATTGCCTTCGCTTTCTTCCACGTGGTCTAAAGCAAAAGGGATATCTTAAGTCTTCGGAATTAGTTGAATCTGAAAAAATTATTATTCGCCGAGTCCAGTTGAAGCATTTCGCAAAAGACATCGATCATTTTTACAAACATAAAGTCGTAAGCAAAGATAGTCGACTCATAAATCTCGATCCATTCTAACCTCTAACCTTTCTTGTAATAGTTGGCACGCGTTGATACTTCCTAAATCCGAACATGTTACCGATTTATTAATAAATTATTACCATAAGCTTCATAACCACGCAAGCACTCAAACGACGTTATACGCGTTACGTCAAATATATTGGATTATCGACGGCCGAAATCAGATAAAAAAGATCGTGAGAAGATGCATTACTTGTTTTCGAATCAAACCTAATTTATCTACGCACAAGATGGGGAATCTGTCGTTAGCTTGAGTAAACGAATCTAGACCCTTTCTACGCGAAGGAGTAGATTTTTGCGGTCCCTTTTTTTATAAAAGAAAAGAAACATTGACAAGATTTTTGGAAGCGCTGGCGAACTGAATATTTAAACAAATTGAACATTCGCAGCAAATGGAAACAACACACCACCAACCCAAAAGAAGGCATACTGGTGCTACTCAAGGAAGACATGTGCGGGAGGTCCGAAGGGACCGAACCGACGCTTGGAACCTTGGGGATTCACTTCTCTGTCGTTCGTCTTCCGAGTCGGATCGGCAAGCTCTTGAGTCCAGAGCTCTCGGTGCGCGGTGTAACTCGGTACACTAGAACTTCTGTGCTGTGCGAACGGGTGTAGGAACTCTGACGGCGTGCGTTGTGCGGTGCGGAAAAGAAGCGTACGTAAGGAAGGGCGCCATACTCCCAGTTGGACGAAGCACTTGCTGCTTCCGTGGAAAAGCCGACGCTTGACCAAGGGCGAGCTCCCCAGGCGGTGCCAGGATCTTACCAGATCTGAACCCCAGGAAGTGACGTGGTAAGGGCTGCACCCGTCCCCAAGACGTTGGGACCGTGTCACCCCGGCGAGCAGCAGACGGAGCCGCCTTCTAGACTTCTCGGCCCGGTAATAGTGCGGATTACCGTCGCGGCCCCTTACGTACCGATCGCTCAGGTTTAGGTAAGAGCGCTCTTAAATTAGATTATAATTGAATGCATTCAATTGCGGTCAAATCTGTACAATTGTTAATATCGAATTGCGTTATATTTATAGTTAAACTGTAATACTTTCAAGTTATTAAGTTTCGATTTGACGAGCGAAAAAGATCGCACTCAAAACAGATCCGAAAAACAAGTCGTTAATCGATAATACAACAGGGTTATCGTCGCGCGGATTTTCGGCCGACGAATGAGTAACAAGCGTCCAGACGGTATTCGGCAATTCAGTGTACCTATCAGCTGCTTGCCAAGTACCCCGATTTAACGCGACCTCCGGTGTTTCGAAAAGAGACAATTAAACATCGTGTGCAGCACCACATCGAGACGACTCCCAGCCCGCCCGTGCACGCCAAGGCACGCCGCCTCGCACCGGATCGCGTTCAAGTCGTCAAGGTCGAGTTCGACCTGATGTTGAATTAAGGCATGAGCCCCTGGTCATCGCCCCTCCACGTCGTGCCCAAGAAGGATGGCAGCCCATGACCATGTGGCGACACATTGAAGATTTCGCGCAAAATTTACATGGTAAAAAAGTATTTTTGAAAATCGATCTTGTGCGCGCGTTTAATTAGCTACCAATTGCTCCGGAAGACGTCGAAAAAGCTGCGATCATCACGCCCTTCGATCTTTTCGAGCCAGTAATGATGATGTTCGGGTTGCACAATGCAGAACGTGTCAGCGATTCGTAGACGAAATTGTACGCGGATTCGACTTTGTTTTCGCGTATATCGACGACTTTCTGATCGCGTCCGAGAACGAGGAAGAACACCTCGAGCACATGAGAGCGTTGTTTGAGCGTTTCCTAGGGTACGGTGTCGTAATTGACCCAGCGAAATGTGTATTTGACAGAAGCGGGTTGTTATACGGTAAACGCTCAAGGAATCGCTCCTATGCAAGAGAGCGTCGACGCGATTTCAAGTTTTTCTTTGCCAGATACGATCAAAAGTTTACGCCGTTACCTCGGTATGTTTAATTTTTATCGAAGATTTATACCTCAGACCGCTGAGATCTTGTACCCTTTAAACGAATTATTAATCGGTTCGAAAAAGAGCAGTGAACCTGTAAAGTGGACTAACGTAGCAACTTTGCTCGCGCACCTCGTTCCCGGTGTGCCCATTAGCATCGTTGTCGACGCTTCGGACTTTTCTGTTGGCGGCGCACTGCAGGAACGTATAGACAATGTATGGCAACCTCTCGCGTTTTATAAGAAATCTTTATCTACCACGGAACGTAAATACAGTGCATATGATCGCGAACTTTACGCTATTTACTGTCCTGTTAAACGCTTCCGACACATGATAGAGGGGAGAAACTATTATTTTTACGGATTACAAGCCTATAACTTTTGCTTTTCAACAAAACTTAGACAAGTATTCCCCGCGTCAATTCAGACATTTAGATTATATTTCACAATTCACCACGGATATTAGGCACATCAAAGGCACCGAAAATTGTGTTGCAGATGCATTGTCTCGTTGAAGCAGTTGCATCGTCAGTAGATCATAAATCTCTCGCGTCTGCTCAAAAAGCCGATGTCGAGTTGCGTGATCTGCTGATGTCAAATCAGTCGTCATTACAGCTAAAGAAAGTGTATTTTCCGGATTTCGGTGTACATTTGCATTGCGATACGACAAGCAACGTTGTGCGACCGTTTGTTCCCGCGCCTTTGCGACGCGCCGTTTTCAACTCGCTGCACAGCTTAGGGCATCCCGGTATGCGCGCTATTCAACAGCTCGTGACGTCGCATTTCGTATGTCCGGAGATAAATAAAAATTGTAAAGATTGGACGCGTGCTTGTACTTCATGCCAGCGATGCAAAGTTACTCGACACGTCTCTTCTCCAGTCCAGAAAGTCGAGCAATTAGCTAGCCGTTTCTCATTACTATGAGTTATTGTCAAGGCTTCAGATATTGTTTAATGTGCATCGATCGCTTTTCTCGCTGGCCTGAAATCATTCCAATCCCTGGGGCCTTATTCTGTAAGCTTAGCGACCGCGTTAAATGGAGTTAACACTAACATTATAGATATATAATTTGTACAAAATTGTGTAAAATCAGACTGATAACGCGCTCGCTAAGTTTACAGAATAAGGCCCCTAACATGGAAGCAATAACTGTCGCGACTGCGTTACTCTGGACATGGATCTCACGCTTTGGCGATTCGCTGCGAATCACAACTGATCAGGGACGTCAATTCGAGTCAGCGCTCTTGGCCGAGTTCTGTAAATTGTTAGGTACGAAACGAATTAGTGGTGGTTGTCGAGTAGAAACTCTGACCCGCGTTCTCTCGACGTGAGCCGCGGACGTTCGTGTCAGTATGTGCTTGTGAGCGGACGGTCCGAGGAGCGTGCGCAAGGACAGCGCATATACGCAGGGAGACGAAACCAAGGGGCTATATTGGGATCACCCTCGCTGATCCCAGGGGCGCGCTTCCAAGGCGGGACTTGCATCTCTGACGATCGGGACCCCAGGAGGTGACGTTGTGAGGGCTGTTCCCGTGCCCAAGACGTTAGGACGGCGTCACCCCAGGAAGGGTTGTGGAGCTGCCTTCTCTCTTCCTTAGGCCCTGATAGCTGTGCGCACTATCGTCCGGATCCCCTTGCGCACCGCAGGACATCAGGACATTGGCCATATAGGGTAAGCGTTTAGTTTAATTGAATGCATTCAATCCGCCGCGTCTCTTGTAATCTATTGTAAATCTCATTTATTCTTACGGCTTTTTCCTCCAACTTCTGTGGAGGTTTTTTATAACTTTTATAATAAATCTTTATTTTCGTTTAATTTAATTTCTGTATACTTATTTATTCAGCCTATTTGCACACTCTCCTTTATTATTATTAACTCACTCAACTCTTCGTAAAGGTAAGAGCTTATAACTTAAAATTGCGGGCACGGCGATTATCCCCGCGAAGAGCAGGAAATCTAATCCGCTGTCTAATCCGACGGAGCGACAAAAAGGATACGTCGAGGTCGTTGAGTTTGGCTTCGACGCCGCATGCGGCGGTCGATGTGTTGAAAACAAGGATGAATGTGTCACTCTGCCTGTTTACAACGAGGGTAGCGTTGACCTGGAAGTAAATATTCCGCGCCTCCATTTATATAGCGAAGAAGCAGAAAATCGTACGCTTTTAATGTCTGCTTCAAATGAACCCTCGCCGAGCGAGTGCACAAGTAGCGAATCGTCTAGTAAGGCGAATCGCCCCGAAGGAAAAATGGGCGAAGATTTAGCCCGGTACCTGAAAAACGGTCCGAACGAGGAGATAGTAAATTTTATGCCCGAGGCAAAAGACGAGGCCGATACTAAAGAAAAGGGAACATCGCCTAAACTTATTTTTGCGGAAAATGGGACATCCAGAAGAGCGGAGTCGCGTCAACTTTTCGGCGCAAGTTGCGCTAAAGATGAACGCTGTTCAATGACCGAAGAGGATAATGAACTTACGGTCAAGTCGGTTGTTGCTGTTGCTGCTGTTGCTGCTGCTGATGTAGAGATGGAAAAATAAAAATAAAATAAATGAATTGACTACACTCGAACCTCGGTCGTGACGGGCATTAGAAAAGGACAAGGGAGTCCAAGAGGATTGGCCGCACGCGAAAGGTAGAACCGGGGGTACGGTTTTATGTTATAAAAGAAGATTTAATTAAGAGAAAATACACAAATCTATAAAGCAGCGAGAAATTGCAAAATATGTGCAGAAAATAGACGAAAATTTCAAGAATTACGAGGAAAACGGCATAACGATTATCGGCGATATTAAGGAAAGCAGTACGGGAGAAGTAAGCAAAATCAACAGTTTGAAAAGCGACTTAATTTTTTCGTACGAATCTGAGGACTCGACGCTATTGGAAGGCCGCGGCCTGAATGAAATTGACCTCCCGAGGTCGGAAAGGGTATTTCGACAAATACCGAAGGAACATTTGAACGAAGCCGAGAAGATCCGCCTTCGTGCGTTAAATGAGAAAATCCACCCAGTTTTTAAATTACTAAACTGTACCTACGTGAATCCGAGATTTTCGAAGTTGTGGCGCTTCCACGATGGAGCTCTCAGAGTTCCATTTGGAACTTTGGCGCACGCATGCGCGCGGGGCCGCTATATAGATATATTTACGCAGCCTCTGGTCAGTATAAAGCCAGTATAAAATAGATCTAAAGACTTCTATCTTGGCTCATTTTATCAAGAATAAAAAGTAGTATTATAATACTAAAGTTAAACTTTGGTAACTACTGTAATTTGCTTGTTTTTGGTAATTTTATATAAAAAATTGTATAAGTATATGACTCCCTTAAAACTAGTAACTAGGCGGGTTTTTATTTTTAAGTATTAGTTTTGAGTCTAGTTTTTAAGCTTTTCTGTCCCTAAGTACACGCACCTGTGAGTGCCTCTATAGGATTACTATGTAATTTTTCTGGTAACAATAAATAAAATAAGTAAAATAAAATTCAATTAGTAAAACTAGAAAGAAGTCAATACCATTACCAAAAATATAAAGAACGATAAGCACCAAAAATCGCAAAGTTAAAGCAATCAAAACTTTCAATCAGCTCCCAAATGAATGGAAACATCTTAACATAGAAACAAAAACATCGTGCAATAAACTAAAAGATTATAAAAATATGAATTTTATATTAATGTTGAATGCAGTAGAATAATCTAACCGATGTTAACGAAACGAAACTGTTTTGAGTGCGATCTTTTGCGCTCGTCAAGTCGAAACTTAATCTGACTTGGTTATTTTCGTGTTTTATTATTTTGAATGTAAAGGTTAACGATTTAATGAAAATACAAACGAAATGAAACACTCACAAGAATGAAATATGAAATGGATAATATATATTAACTGAAGTTGAATGAATACAAAATGTTACACTGAGAATTTAAATGGTACGAGGCAAAAAATGGTTTTTAGAATTTACACAGAATCAACGAAAATACAAAGTAACCGAAAGGAACTCTCTGCTCTTGCTCGAAGTGCACAGGAGGAGAGTCGAACTCAGAATGCCCGCTCGGTGCAGGAAAAATATAACTCCTAAATATTCGCAATGCACCCTTTTTCCCGTCAGCCCCAAAAAAACGGTACTTTTTATTGCAGGGCCAGACAGGGACGTCTTGTCTGAGTGCGGGGAAAACCCCCGGATACATGCGGTGACCAGTTCAAGCACAGAGTTATTAAGAGTTATTAAGAATGCGGAAAAACCTAGCAGTTGCCTTTTATAGCAGGGTCGGGGAAAAGGCAGGGTTACAATGAGAGTGTTTGTTGAAATATAATATGGAAGATACATGTTTATACAAATTGCTAAACATAGCATAATTACATAAGTTGATGATGTTCAGAAAAAAATATTTAAATACATTTAGTTTAACCTTGAACAGAAACTATATGTTAGTTTCACTTAGTTTTAAGATTAGTAATTAAGTTAGTGGTAAGTTATGCAAGTGATCTTGCCTGCTATGTTTGTGTGCAAACAATGTCAATACGGGATGCCTTGTAATTTTGTTACAACTAGGTTAAGTTATATGCCGGACCAGCGAACAGGAATTTGTTTTCCTCTGCTGGATTACTATGTAATGTAACGATGTATTACTCTGGTTAAATAAATAAATAAATAAATAAAATAAAAACTGCTCATATTCTAGCCGAAAATTGCAATGCTGCAAATAACGAGAATGACTGTGCCAATGCTTCTTCCTCTAATGGAGTCATTATCACGAATTGTCAAGGAGGAGCAATATCAGCTATTGACAACGAGTAGAGAAAATTACCGCAATTTGAATTACCTTCTCAAGTTAATATGATGTCGAATGATATTGACATTTTCTGGGATAAACTGTTAAATTGTGATGCCAGTGATGAAGGATTTTTTCTCATTCAAATGCTGAATGTGAGTGGATGTTCAGCGCAGTAAATTTATGTCAAACCAAAACAAGGAATAAATTAGTAACTCCTACAATAAATGGAATTCTATTGGCGAGGCAACTAATAAATAAAAATTATGTTCTCTTCGAGCCATCTGACAAAATGCACAAGAAAATGACTGCCAAAAATTTATACTTAAAGTCCGACAGTGAAGTAAATGTAACTATTGCAGGTGATATATCTGAAGAGACACACGAAATCGATACTAATGAAGTATTAATACCTAACATTTAATTATATTATTAACGTATAGCGCATAATAAAAAAATTTGATTATTTTACAAAAATTTGTAAAACATTTAAAGTTTATTAAAAAATAAAATGAATATTTAATTATTAAATAATCGGATTTTAAAAAATCCGATTATTTTACAAAAATTTGTAAAACATTTAAGGGTAGAGTACAATGAAAAATTGCCAAAAAATGTACTTTTTTTTACTATTTTTTAAATTATTTAATTTACAATTTGTGCTTACAGAAATGTAAATATGTTTAAGGCGGTTCATCCCTTACGGAAAGATTCCACATGCGGTACCACATAAAAATCTCCGGGCGGTACCACAGCGACACTACAGCGGTACT